>JAOQMM010000002.1:142102-182406 GCA_027563515.1 Erythroxylum platyclados
TGTTTCGTCCATATGTAATCAGGTTTTGACTCTAGACCTCTTGTGTGTTTCGGTACTATTGACGCAGATGGAGCAGAGCCACTTCCGTGGAACATAAGGCTTAAAATCGCCACTGGAGCTGCTCCAGGTCTGGCTTTCTTGCACCCATCAGGTGACTACAACGCCAAATTGTCTGATTTTGGATTGGCGAAGCTTGGTCCAGGAGAAAGCATCACTCATGTTACAACAAGACCTATGGGCACTTACGTTTTTTAGTGTACTAATTGCAAAGAAACTAATACGTATCTGATACTATATCTATGAGATATTTGAGGAGAGCTTTTTATTTTATTTTATTTTTTGCTGAATCAGTTGAGATACCAATCTAATACCTGATACCGTGGAGAAATTTCAGAAAAGTGATTCAACTGGTTTTCTCTTACCTATCTTGACACACATTTTTCGTTGTCCCTGATGTATTTATTCAGTAACCACCTGTTCATTATTTCAAATTCTGCAATGGAGTTTTGCAGGAAATGGTTCTTCGCGTTGAAGGTATTCGCCCTTTTTGCGTCTCTAACCTTGGCAGAGCAAAGGCATTCAGAAGGATACTGCGCCATGTATGACATTTGTGGTGCAAGAGATGATGGAAAATCCTTGAACTGTCCTTATAATGTCCCTCCAACGAAGGTATGTATATACACCATGACCTCTTAATGTCAGGATTGGACAGTCAAAGGAGGTTCAATTTATTCTTAATTCCATTCTTGTTCTTCATATTTCTCAGCCAAACCCACGACTTGCACAAAAAGTTCAGAGCTTGTGCCCTACTATTACTGGAAATATTTGTTGCACAGAAGCTCAGTTCGATATCCTTCGATCAAATACCCAGCAAGTAAGAGCATTACCCACTAATACTTTGTAATCTCTGTTTCTTGAATTATTACAACTTATCTAAGTACCTGTTTCACAGGCAGTTCCTTTCCTTGTTGGGTGTCCAGCTTGCTTGAGAAATTTTCTAAATCTGTTCTGTGAGATTACCTGCTCTCCTGATCAGAGCTTATTTCTCAACGTGACTTCAGTTTCCAAGGTCAGAGATTCTTGTCAATTTGTAATGATTTCACAATAGAAACTATTCCCAAAACTTGATTAAATGTGTACAACTTCCTCTTTATGCTCATGGGCATCATTCTGTTTTCAGATTAAGAATAATATGACAGTCGAAAAGATTGACCTTTATGTAGCCGATACTTTTGGTCAAATGTTGTTTGACTCCTGCATGGAGGTGAAGTTTGGCACTATGAATATGCGGGCTATTGAGTTTGTTGGTGGTGGTGCTCAAAACTTTACCGGTAAGGTTTGGTTCAGTTCTATGATCACTTGCAATAATCTGTGAGGGGAAGAAGATCTAAACTTGTAACAGTTGATCTGATTCTCCATTTGATTACTTCTGGCAGACTGGTTCGCGTTTCTTGGCAAGCGAGCGGATCCAAATATGCCGGGATCACCGTTTGCCATTAAATTCAAGTCCACTGCTCCGAGATCATCTGGAATCAGACCAATGAACGTAACTGCCTATTCCTGCTCTGACGTTTCACTAGGCTGTTCTTGCGGTGATTGCCCTTCGTCTCCTGGTTGTAAGAACAAGGCTCTTCCGACAGAGCATGCACGAGTTTCCTGTACCTTGAGGATTGGTTCTCTCAAGGTGAGGGTGATGATTTATGGAACTTTTTCTGCACAGTACATCCAAGCATATAAGTAGTCTAAAGTTTCAATCTTTTATCACTGCAGGTCAAATGTATAGACCTTGCTGTAACGATCGTCTACATTATATTGGTTTCCATACTTCTGGGTTGGTGTTTCTTTCACCGGAAAAGAGAAAGCAACCGAAGTTCTACAAGTCAACCTGATAAGGTCCTAATGAGTGACTTTTAGATTGTTACCTCAGATAATAGAATCAAGAAACTCAATTCAAAGTTTTGGTTACAGATTCATCGTTCAGCTAGTATGATTTGCAATTTTCTCCTCCTACTCTTTGCTCTTGTTTAAGCCTTCTGCCTCTAATGACCATCAGGTAAATGAAGATCCTGCTCAAACTGGACATACGACACAGCTCTCCACTGTACAAGGATATACGTCACAGTTTTACAGGTATATCCTTGAGAAATCACTGCGTGAACTAGTGTCAGGTGAACAACCTTGTTGTTTCTTTGTGTGCAGGAGTTATGGAACATGGGTCGTCCATCATCGAATCCTTGTTTTGTGCTTGTCATTGTCTGTAGTTCTTGTACTTTGTGTTGGTCTCATTCGTTTTAAGGTGGAGACAAGGCCTCCGAAGGTAAGATTCGACACCCGAATTCTATCGGTTTAGGCTTATCATTTTCTGCAAATATATTTCATGTACTACCTGCTAAGAAATGTAGTTTTTCAGCTGTGGGTGGCGCCAGGGAGTAAAGCTGCTGCAGAGAAACAATTTTTTGACAGTCATCTTTCTCCTTTCTACAGAATTGAGCAGGTTCTGCAATTTTCCTACGTACACATGTTTTTAATTTGTTGGTGCTACTTAGTGGAAGTTACTAAGGTTAAGAAATGAAATATTCGAGGCTTTGGGAAATCTAATATTAGCTTCTCTCCAGCTGATCTTAGCGACAGTTCCAGATATTCATGGAAAATCTCCAACTATTATAACAGACGAAAACATCAAGTTACTTTTTGACTTGCAAAAAAAGGTAGTAATGTGATTCCTGAAGATTATGAACTTCTACAGAAGATGGTCAGTGAAGTGTAGCTTGGAATCTCTGATTCAGAAGTGTTCCAATCTTTGACAGGTTGATGGAATCCGAGCAAACTATTCTGGTTCGATGATATCTCTGACTGACATTTGTTTGAAACCTCTGGACCAAAATTGCAGTACTCAAAGTATTCTACAGGTTATATCTTCATCTCTTACCTGCATTTCAATTTTTTATTACTTTTAATTTGTTAAAAATTTTGACGCATACCTCTTTCTTTCTCTCCTCTCCTATCTGTGGCAAATAGTTTTTTCAGATGGATCCTGAACAATATGCTAACTACGGGTTGGACCACGTGCAATATTGTTTAGAGGTATACTCTTGGACCTCCATTAACAATGATTTGTTATCAGAAGTGGTTTACAGTGTGATCATGACTATTATTGCAGCACTATAGCTCTGATGAAAGATGTTTGAGTGCCTTCAAAGGCCCTCTGGACCCAAGCACTGCATTGGGAGGTTTCTCGGGGAACAATTATTCAGAGGTATCTTCTTCATTCTACAAAAATCATAATGAATATGGGTATATACGTCATAGAATACTAAGATGAATTCATTTGGAAGGCCTCTGCATTTATAGTTACATATCCAGTAAACAATGTGATGGATGGGGAAGGTAATCAAACTGCCATTGCTGCTGCTTGGGAGGAGGCCTTTATTCAATTGGCCAAGGTTCGTCCCTGTTTAAGTGCTTTGTTTGGTTGATTCCATGTCTTATGTTGGAGCATTTCAAGTCTTTGAGCGCTGGTTTCAAGGATAGAACTTCCCTTCTTTTTGGTAATCTCCTTGCTCTTTAATGTGTCAGGATGAGCTATTGCCAATGGTGTTATCTAAAAACCTCACAATATCTTTCTCGTCCGAAAGATCCTTGGAGGATGAGCTGAAAAGAGAAAGCTTTGCTGATGTAATAACAATATTGGTAGGTACTAATCTCTCTTTCTCTTCTCTATCCTGTCCTGGATGTGCAATTAAAAGGTTTCAGGACCTGTGCACACGTCCATCAAAGTTTAACCTGAACTGACATGATCACTTCCTACCGCCATTTTTGTTTCAGATAAGCTATGTTGTGATGTTTGCCTACATATCACTTATTCTGGGTGGTGCTCCTAGTTTGTCTTCCTTCTATATTTCATCTAAGGTATATTCTTAACTTCACCTTTCCTTATTTCAATCATCATTATAACATATTTCTTAAAATTCCAGGTACTGCTTGGTCTCTCTGGAGTTGTGCTTGTTATGCTCTCTGTTTTGGGATCCGTAGGGTTTTTCAGTGCTATTGGAGTAAAATCTACGCTAATCATCATGGAAGTCATCCCTTTTCTTGTATTGGCTGTAAGTTTCTTTCTCGTCCATCTTTTGGACTTACATTGCTGTATCATTTTCGACATTTATGTATTCCATTTCTTCTGCATTAGGCATCATTTTGCATAATGTTACTACATAAAACTCGGCCTATATGCCCTCTTACTTTGATATTGGTTGACCCAACATTTTGCGCAAATTTAACGAATCTTTCGATGTTTTTCATACCAGGTTGGTGTTGATAATATGTGCATATTGGTGCATGCTGTTAAGCGACAACCATTGGAGTTGCCTCTAGAAGGAAGAATAAGCAATGCCCTTGTGGAAGTTGGACCATCCATAACACTTGCTAGTCTTTCTGAAGTTTCAGCATTTGCAGTTGGGAGTTCTGTTACCATGCCTGCTTGTCGTGTGTTCTCGATGTTTGCTGGTCAGATTTGTTAATCGTTTTCCTTGAAATAATAAATGATTATGTTTTGCTCTTTCCGAAATATCACACCATTTTTTTGCATTGTTTTGCTGCAGCTCTGGCTGTTCTTTTGGACTTCTTCCTTCAAGTTACTGCTTTTGTTGCATTAATATCTTTGGACTGTTCTAGAGCCAGTGATAATAGGGTTGATTGCTTTCCATGTTTCAAGGTTTCCTCGTCAATTACAGGCTCTGATGCAGGTATAGTCAAACTCCAACATAAAATGTACTTTTTAGGTGCTTGATATGTTGTCTTCTATGAAGACATTATTTATCAATTCTAACTGGGAACTTCTGTATGGAAATTAGGCACTGCTGATGGAAAATCTGGATTAATTGCTCGATATATGAAGGTCTTAATTCCTTTCTTGATTAAATCTCATAATCACCATGACAGAAGTTCTTGAGCTAGTCCCTCAAGATTGATGATTCAACCAACACATAATTCTCTTTTACTCTTCTTTTCCTGCATTTAAGTTTTTTTTTTTGTGTTTCTACTGGTTTGACACTTTCTTTTTTCTTGTTCCGTTTTAGAATGTTCATGCACGGATTCTCGGTCTTTTGGGAGTTAAGATAATAGTCATTGCCATCTTTGTTGCATTTGCACTGGCCAGTGCCGTGAGTTGCTGAATATTCTTTGTGGATTTTTCACTTCTTGGAAATCCTTGATTTTGATCTTCGTTGTATTTGCATTACTTACAGGCACTAACCACCAGGGTTCAACCTGGTCTGGAGCAGCAAACTGTTCTTCCACAGGACTCATATCTTCAGGTTCCCCTTTCTGATAACATCTCTTGCAAAGTGTTTGTAACCATCTGATGCTTGGTTGATTGGTGAGGCTGAAGGTGGATTCTGTTTCCAGGGCTATTTTCAGAATGTCTCAGAGTATCTCAGAATTGGGGCCCCATTGTATTTTGTTGTGAAGAACTACAACTACAGGTGATCCTCTACATAGAGTGTCATTGAGCATTACTTAAGTTTCAGCTTCTAGATATACCAAACCACTTATTGTCTGAGATTGGAAACAGTTAATTTATATCTGCTGATTTGCTGCTATAATGCTAATTCGTTTACAAAAGTTATTTTTTTGACGTTATGGGTGTTTATTATCCTCAAATTGACATGTCCCTGTACTCTGCAGCTCAGAATCAACCCAAACAAATAACTTATGCTCCATTAGTCAATGTAATTCAAATTCACTTTTGAATGAGGTAAAGCACACATTTTCTTGATGACTTCATATTTTTGAGGAAACATTCATGTTGCCATTTTAGATGATCAAGAGCCCTATCTGGAGATATTTGATTCTTTTGGAAGCTAATGTTCTCTTCTGATCTATATCCACATTGAAGCTTGCTATTAGTCTGTTACCATTTTATAGAAATGTGGATGTGCAAAAACCTTAACATATTTTGCTTGTTACAATATGCTTGGTGTCCAAATAAACATGGGAAGAGTAGAATTCCCTAAAGAAAAAAAATTGTTTTAGTGAAGAATCTTCTAAGGTTTAATTCCATAGCCTTTTTCACGCCTGTGGTTGCCTTGATCCTGATCAATGGAGCCTTCTTGTAAATCTGTGCAAGTGTTGTTTCTTTGACATGAATTTACTTTGTCTTCTTGCTTCTGCAGATTGCAAGAGCTTCCATGTCTCCTAAATCCAGCTATATTGCTAAACCACCTGCTTCTTGGCTTGATGATTTTCTTGTATGGATATCACCAGAGGCTTATGGTTGCTGCCGTGAGTTCGCAAATGGAACTTATTGTCCTCCCAATGATCAGGTGATATTAAACAAAAATCTAAGCATGCAAATGGCAATTTGGATAGATACAAGTCAGTCTCAGTCAGATATGCATTTTATGCTGAAAACACTAGTGGATCTTAATTTGAAATATGAAGGCAAACAAACTACTGATCTCCCCTTGTCATATGCTCAAATAGCGATCTTCATTAGTCATTAAGGGTTCAAGTCATGATGTTACTTCTTATTTCACTATTCTACAGATGTATGATTTACAGATTATGATTGAACATGTTAAGAAGTAATATAAAATATTTTTTTCTTGTTCAGCCTCCATGCTGTGCTCCTGATACTGATTGTGTTCTTGGTGGAGAATGCAAAGATTGTACTACGGTAATTGGAATTGCTCTTTCGGTCGGTTATACTTTAATATAACAAGAGTTTAATTCGAGAAAAGTCTTGTGATTTTTCAGTGTTTCCTTCATTCAGAATTGAATGATGGTCGTCCATCTACCTCACAGTTTAAGCAGAAACTCCCTTGGTTCCTTAATGCTCTGCCCTCTTCAGACTGTTCAAAAGGTGGACATGGTGCTTACACTACCAGTTTGGATCTAAGAGGTTCGTTGAGTTGGATACTTACTCTTGTCACTGATAGCATAATTTTATTGAGTTCAGGGAAATTCTGTAAGCATGCTATGAGACTGCAAATCCAGTTTAATTTTCCTTTCGGTTTTTGGCAATAGGCTACGAGGACAGTGTTATCCGAGCTTCATCTTTCCGCACCTATCATACGCCTCTCAACAAGCAGGTTACTGGCTTCTAACTTGAGAGTTCCCCAGCTACACATTCTTGTTTCTCCAAGCACATAACTAAGTTGGTCTTCTTTGGTTATAGGCTGACTTTATCAACTCAATGAGGGCTGCTCGAGAGTTTAGTTCAAGGATGTCTGATTCTTTGAAAGTATGAAATCTATAAGTTTGAGCTACGTTCAGTTGTATTGGTGCAGTTTTACTTCTCATAACTATTGCTTCTTTTAGATTAGAATGCCTCCAAGTATTCTAATTTGCTAATACATGATTGCTTCTATTTTACCAAACAAGGGCTGCACAGAAAGATGATGCCATCTCTTAATTCTACATGTCTTTTCTATTGCAGATGGAGATTTTTCCATACTCAGTCTTTTATATATTTTTTGAACAATACCTTGATATTTGGAGGATTGCATTGATCAACCTGGCTATAGCAATCAGTCAGTAACCTTTTCATCACTCTAAAGCCTTTTATGTTCTACAGAATAGAAATACTGCTCACAATGAAAATTCTGCTGCATCCTTCAAAATTTGCCTTGTTGTACTACTTGAATCCAAACTATATAGACAATTTGAAATGGACCATAGGACATTTTTCCTTATTTTCCTGTGTGAGAAATTTGCGTGCCTGACATCTAAAACCAAGGAGATGCCACTGTGGTTTTCTGAAACTGTGTAGTGGTCATCTATCATCCTTCCTTTTCCTTGCTGATAACATTTCTCCCAGCAATGATATCTGATGAATGATTAATGTGGATGTGCATTCATCAACTTGTAAGAATTGCTACCTACAAAGGATTGATTGGATCTGTTTGATGTTCTGTCAGGTGTTGTTTTTGTAGTTTGCTTGATTTTCACACTTAGGTAAGTATTTCCCTTTTTCCTTTATAAGGATTATTGAAATTTTCTTCCTCTTTGGACACGAGCTTAGATAGACTAATGATCCTATTATATGTGTTTGATGTTTCTTTAAATGTAGTTTTTGGAGTTCGGCAATCATTTTACTGGTTTTGGTAATGATTATCGTGGATATGATGGTATTACTTCTTCCTTGAAAATAAGTTGCCAGTTCTTTCTACTTCCTGTAACTTATCTTACATGCTGAGACGTAACAGGGTGTCATGGCAATTCTGGGTATTCAACTCAATGCACTTTCTGTTGTTAACCTTGTAATGGCAGTAGGAATTGGTGTTGAGTTCTGTGTACACATCACACATGCTTACATGGTTCGTATTAAAACCTCTAGTCCCTCACTCTCGTCCTACACTACATATGATTGTTTGAAGTTGACTGTGCAACATTAATCACTATGGTCTTAATTGCCCGTACCATATGCAACTGAATCTCATGCTTAATGTTCTGTTTGTTTTGCTGTTTTCTCACAATACAGGTAAGTGTTGGAACCAGAGACCAAAGAGTAAGGGAAGCTTTGGGTACAATGGGAGCTTCTGTCTTGAGGTTCTCCTTCTACCTCTTATGTTTTGATTGGTACAAGGATGCATGTAGACTACTTAATGACCTTAGATCATTAAACTCTGCAATGAAGCTTGTCTAAATGGACAGTTTGGATAAAAGCATTGGTGTGTTTTTTGTTATGCAGCGGAATCACATTGACGAAGCTAGTGGGTGTTGTTGTTCTTCACTTCTCCAGGACACAAATTTTTGTGGTCTGTGATATTTTCCTTTATCAATGGCACTAAAACAAGAAGCTTTTCTTCTTTCTGTTGTACGATTTGATCATATGTATTAACTTCAATATATGTTTTTGTAGATTTATTACTTCAAAATGTACATGTCCTTGGTCCTACTTGGTTTCTTGCACGGCCTGGTGTTCTTACCAGTAAGTCTGGCCTGCCACTCATATGCTGTTTGATTTCATCTACCTTTATTCTTACCAGTAAGTCTGACCTGGTATTCTGACAAATGTTTGTTTGCAGGTAGTGTTGAGCGTGTTTGGCCCCCCTCCTAGAAGTAGAAAAGTTCATTAGTGTCAGAATTAATTTTGAGAGATTTGTCAAGTAAGAATAATTGGAGGCATTCTAATCTAAAGAAGCAATAGTTACGAGAAGTAAAACCGCACCAATACAACTGAACATAGCTCATATTTCAAAGAATCAGACATCCTTGAAGCAAACTCTCGAGCAGCCCTCATTGAGTAGATAAAGTCAGCCTATAACCAAAGAAGACCATCTTAGTTATGTGCTTGGAGAAACAAGAATGTGTATCTGGGGAACTCTCAAGTTATAAGCCACTAACCTCCTAATTGAGAGGCGTATGATAGGTGCCGAAAGATGAAGCTCAGATAACACCTTTCTCGTAGCCTATTGCCAAAAACCAAAATGAAAAATAAACTAGAGTTGCAGTCTTATATCATGCTTACAGTATTTTCTTGTACTCATTAAAATTATAATATCAGTGACAAGAGTAAGTATGAGTCAATGAATCAGAAAATTTGAATTTAGTCACGCATGACTATTGTTTTAACACCAAAAATAGATGAAAAGAGGAAAGATTAAGAAAGAGTACAAAAAAAATGAAAGATCATAATATAGAGAAGTGACTCTCACGTTTTTTCTATTACAACAATTTGTATCAAATTTCTATTTGTCATCTCTTAAAATAAAATAAATATTAACTTTATTATTTAAATACCAAAATTAATATAAAATAAAAGAGATAATTCTAATTAAAATAACAAAATTACGTAATTTTAATTAAAATAACAAAGTCACGTCTTATCAAATATCAAAATTATTAATAGTAAAACTATTTTAAGAATTAGATTAGGATTAAAATGAAGCTAAGAAGAGGAGGGAAGAAGATGAATAGAATCAAGATTAGATCTAGAAAAGTATACTTTGTCTTATAGTTTACACAGGTTATGAATGAACTTTGTCTTATAGTTTACATAGGTTATGAATCCCTTCCTGATGTACTCAAACACCATTGTAATGAGAGACATAATTACTATTGACTCAAATGGGATGTCTAGCCCTGACATAGGGCAGAGTATGGTGATATGTTACTATCTTATGAACACAAAAAGGACTGCCAACTGAAAAAGGAACTCTGTAATTCAGTTTTCTGTTCTACAGATCCCGATAGTGAACTCAGAAAATAAAACCCTCAACTAGCTGACTAGTTCTGGCAACTTAAAACTTGAATGTCACCTACAATCACCTTCTTTGCCATTAACATTTTGTACAGTATATACAATGCCCGGATCTTCAGTCACTGCTGTCCAAAGCACAATGAATCAGAAGTGCAGCCTCTGCTGGTCCGAGCACATCAAATCAGAAGCACAGCCTATGCCAATCTGAGCTCAATGAATCAGAAGTGCAGCCTTTGCCGGTCCGAGCACAATGAATCAGAACTGCAGCCTCTGCCGGTCTCATTCAGAAGGCAGAGTATCTTCTGAGGATCAAGAAGGACCACTCCTTCCCAAAGACCTCCTTGAAAGAATAGGAGACTCTTGGACTAAGAGTTTTATTGTGTGGCTCTGCGATTTCCGGCATACATCTATACATTCCTCCAAATCATCATCACAGGTGAGTAAGACCCACTCAGAGTCATCATCCAAGTACTTGAGGTCAAATCTACTTATGTCTTGCAAATTAAATCGTCTTTCAATTTCTTTCTGTAGATCTTTGTAACCCCATTTATTTGGCATACGTATCCGGATTTTATCATTTCCATATGTAACCTTCACTCTTTGACCATCAATTTCTTGAGATAACCAGCTATTGGATTTTGGTAATGGTGGTGGAAGGCTCACCAATTTATGGTGTTCTGAAAGAGATAGATGACTCTGGGATCTCGGCATTGGCTTTTGTTCTTCTTGACTCAGAGCATGCAGCTCTAAATCACTTCTGACTCTCTTCAGCACTCCATTGCCTAAGGTTTCTCCAAGTATAGTATCTCCATTAGCAGCAACATTAATTGTGGAACATTGTTGATGAATCCCACTGGAGCAGCAATGACTTGAAGTTGAGCTCTGGCTGCATGATGAGGAAGGAGATTTTGGTGCAGTAGCTTGGAAGCTGATCATACCTGCCTCTGGCTGTATGCTTGATGACTTCAGATGATTTCTTGGTTCTGAACTTGCAAATGGGGTGGTTTTTGATAAATTTGGAGAAGTCAGCTCAGGGAAGTTTGTATAAAATGAATCAATCTGGAGAGCACCAGAGGCACCTTTTACCGAGTCAATCACAAGTTGGAGTTTCTGCAAAGAATGTCCAACCTTCTTAATTTTTCGAGAAGGCCATCTTGTTATTCCATGTTGCCGACAAATTCTTTTCAAGGTTGTGGGGCAAACTGAAATTTAAAAACGTTAATGATATTTTTTTACGTGGTTAGGGAACAGATTTCATGCTTCAAAGATGAATAGAAGTACATAGCTGAACAATAGCATAAACAAAACAACATAATTTACACATGGATTAGATCATATTCATTTAAGGTAAGCTGTAGTCGATAGCACATTCGGAAGAACTAAAGTTGCTTTTGAATAGAAAACACAAAACGCACATTAAAGGAAAGTCGAGCTTATCTTATTTTACGAGGAATATACATACCACCAATACTCTTTGCAGCATCTTTTAAGCTACCCGCAAAATACCGTTGAAGAACTTGCAAGGTGATGGTTTTCTCGGCCTTGATCCGTTTCTTTTCTACCGTTCTCTCAATACTGACATTAGAAAAGCTACCTTCACCGAAAGCAGACTCTCCACTTTCAGCACTTTCTTTTTGGTTATGAACTTCAAGATGATGCCTGCAATTCAAATATTTCATACTAAACCTTAAATCTTAAAGATTTCATACTAGAACTACAACATCAGTAATTGAAACTCTGTGGAGAGCCACAACTGGGCGGATACCTTTCCGAACATGGATGTTTCTTCTTTGGCTTCATTTCTGCAGCAGGTCCCTTGTTTGAAGGAATTAGCCCTTTAGTAACTGGAAAAGAAGTTTCGTCCTCCAATTCTTTGTCAGTTACTACCCGTAAGGTCCGACACATCTGCTGTATAGTAATCGATAGTGAATTAAGCATTTTCTTCTGTTCTTCAGGATCCTTGCAATCCGTAGGCAAGAAGAATTCCAGGACAAAGTCAGCTGTACCAATGTGCACACTTCGCAGGCGAATTGCAACAGCAGCATGCAGTCCAAGCATCCTTGCATGATGAGAAAGGGGATATTCAGTCTTTCCAAGTAGAGTTATATCACCGGAAAAGCATGGTTGGTTAGTCATAAAAGCTTGTCCAGCAACTCCTTGCCCTTTTAACAAGTGATGTTCAGAGCATGCCTCATGAAAGGGTTGGATACTAGGATCAGCTACATGACAAGAATGATCAACAGTAGAAACACAATGATAGTAATTCTCATCAGAATGCCGGCTGCCTCCCTTGCCTTGTTGGACGCATGAAACCCAGGTTTGAGCCAAGGGCAATCTATGTGTTTCACAGGCAGATCTCAGAACTTCTTTTATCTCAGGTAGTGCAGCTTGGTAGGACTGATCATATACCTGATGTAAACAGTTCTATCCATTAACAAAAAAAGAGAGTGGGATTTAGAAAATTGATCTAGTTGTATTTAGTTTTAGTTACCTTCACATTTGGAGTGCTCCATATTTCTGAACTTCTCAGGTCAACAGCCTACAGGTAAAAGAAGGATTCTCTTTCAGACTAAGTTGGACAAGGATCAGATCATTTGCTGTACTGGGAATTAAACCCAAAATGTAACCTTATGGCATTTTAGTAACGTGGCATTGAACATGAAAGTATGTTCCTTCTGGAATCCCAGCGAAAGATGATTCAGACAAAGAACATGTGCATCTAACAAAGAGAAATTTGAAAAATCTGTATTGCAGAACAAATGGTTAAAAGATAACTACCTAAACCATGAAAATACAACAGGCAGACATACTAACTATACAATCACTATTGGTATAATTATATAAAAATATGACATTGACCATACCTCACCTCAAATCAAACCTGAATTTTCTTAAACGAAAGTATTTTTGCTTAATCAGAACCTTGATAAGAGGTCAGAACCATCCTCAAGGATGCTACAAGCTCTTTATGATAGGAATCTTGTATAAAATGTGAACTTGCAAAATCAAATTTACAGCAGGGTGATAGTATGATGACCCTGAGAACGTTTGATTTGAGATTCACTGATGCCAGCAAGTAAAATTAATCCATTTCAACTCCATATGAAAGTCTTGATCAGAAAAAAAAAACAACTTTGCAAGAGTAAAAGCAGTTTATGTCTGCAGTGATCTCAATATTTATGGTTTTCCTTTCCAATGAGCCTCAAAGATGTAATTCATACATGCATGTTACAAAGAAGAAAAATCACCATCTTGCATACACAACCAAATGAAGAACTGTGCAGACAGGTATACTGAATCATTAAAAGCAATTGGTTGGCAAATATTATCCTTTAGTTGCATCAGCTTGTAGCCATATTGAACAAAGCAAAAATTTCAATGCTGTAACACGCAATCTCACCAAACTATAGAGCCAGAGGGAAGCATCTTGAATATTATGAAAGCACAAACCTCAAGTGCCTTGCAAACATTTTGAAGATCAGCACTGTACTTGATCTTCTGTTTTGTCATCACCACCTCAATAACACCTAGACACATCCTGCTTTCTTGTCCGAAAACAGGAAGACCCATAGTTCCACGTACATCATGCTGTTGAGCATGATCTCGACGTGGGTATTCATCGCTTCTGAAGTATCGAACGTCAGGGGTCCACTCAGGAACCTTATCCAAGAAGACTCTACCTGGTAACCCCACAAAATCCTTTGAATTCTCCTCAACTGAAAACTGATAGTTCACAGATATTTCTCTATATTTTGCAAGCCTTTGACAGCGTGGATCCAGAGCAAATGGTTGGTCATGAGTAGTTAGGACGCGTCTACCTTCCCTATTTACAGGGATCCATATTTGTACCAGGACATCTTTGTCTACTGTGAAGTCCTTGATGTACCAAATTGCCTTCATTAATCTTTCCATTACAGATGTTCCAGGACCAGAATTTGGTCGTGGATCAATCCACCATCTTCTATTAAAATAAGAACTTTCTGTTGCATTACTTCCCCATCTGCTAAAATCAACGGCGTTACGATCAAGAGACTGATTGCCAATATTACGTTCGCCTCTGGGAAACAATGGAATCTGATTGTCTTCTTGGTTGCTTTTTTGAGATAAACTAGAAGATGAATCAGAGTTGTTAGTCTCTGAAGCAAAACGCATAAACAACGGATCTGCCAAGGCAGCTGAATTTGAGGGACTAAGATTAAGGAATTCAGAGCCATCTGTCACTTCTAACCAGCATCCATCTAGTAACAACTCATCTATGTAGTCCAAGTCCATGGGCTGACCTGGAGAAACACCAAACATAGTATCCGGTGATAAGACGCCATCTTCCATGACAATATTTCTTCAATACACCAGTTGTCTATATTCTGCTAGATGCAAAATCTCAGCATGGGGGAAGAAACTATCTGAAGTGCTCATATAAGTTTAACAAAACCAGACTTCAAGGAAAAATTCAACTCTTCAGTCTCCAAACCACCAATCTGTCCAAATAATTTCAACCTCATCAATACAATCCAATACTAACCAAAATGAAACGCTAACTTTCCAAAGATAACATTACTTGTTTCCCCATCTCTTTGGACTTTTTCATCTTCTACTTTAAATTTAGCAGGTACAAAATAGAAAAACTTTTTGATCCGGAGCGTAAACCCAAATATTAATAAGAAGATTATGCATATCCTTTCTCAGGTTGCCAAAGAAGCAGAAATCAGAAAGATCCCCAGCAGAACAAACTAGGGTCAATCAACGAACAAATCCCAATATGAAAGCAACATATCCATAAACTGGGCATTATACTCGTCCCAGAGCAAAGAAGAAAAGTTGTTGAAAGAGAAAAAAGACTCGCTTCTTATATCAACTTTCTCACTTTATTCAAGATTCTATATTGCCCTGATGATAGACAGTAACCAGAATCAAATCCAGAAAAGAGATGACTAATATGGAAAAAACAGTAAGCACATAGATCCACAATCTGCCGCCAATTTACTAGGAAAGCCACAGTTCGCACAAATATATAGAGAACTAAAACCAAAGAAGAACAAGAGAAACGAAAAGATAAATAACAAGGCTTGGAGTTGGACTCACCATGCAAACAACTGAACAGAGTACTTGCTTAACCTTTTTTTTCTCTCTCTCTCTATATTACAGAGCAAAATGATTAACACTCTCAAGCGGTGAAGAAGGAAACAAGAAAACAAACGATCTCATAAATGCTTGTTTAAGGTGTTGTTGTCGCTGATGCAGTCACCTCCCTAACAAAAAGATTTCTCTTTTTTTCCTCATCGTAGTTATTATCTGAGCCTCTCGTTTAAGTTTTAGACTTTTGTGCTTGCAAACAAATGTTTGAAAAGATTCTGCTTTCGAGCTTCATACCCTCTGACCCCACATCGCCAAGTTTGGGCCTCCTAGTCCTCTGTTCTGTACTTCTCTTGGCAATTTAATGTCAACTATCAGGAGCCCAAGTCAGAGAAAATAGAGAAGCATGAGTTGGGCATACGCCATATGCCAAGATGTAATCTTGAAACAAGTAAAATGAATATTATATACATATATATAGCAGGAGGAGACCGGAGAGTGGAATCTGATTTCTTCAACTGGTTAAAAATGGAGCTGATGTGTGTGCCACTTCCTGCTTTCTTTAAATAGAAACCTGTCAATATGCTCCAATGCTCGTCAACTCTCTCTCTCTAGTTTATTTTTTAGTGTTATAATATTCTGACAAGACAACTAACAGCTTGTGTCGGGTGGCTAAGCCGAACTTGTGTGGTTAGTTTCAGTTAAAAATGTCAGCTTTCAGGTAAATGACTGGCCTAACAGAGGAGGAAAGAAAAACAGAAATATGGGACTGTCTTGTTCTTTCTTGCCAAACCATCCGACATTTGGAGAAGAAGAAACAAAATCGATCTAACACTCTCTGCCGGATTTTGTACTGCTCTTTGGATTGTAGTGTATGTACAAAGGTGTTAAGATTTGGGATGAGCTCATACTCGAGCATTAAAGTATTATCAAAATAGTCCATTTTCATTTTTCTATGCACCTAATACAAATACAATAATGGCAATTTATAATAAGAAAATTGATAGTGGCAATGTTGAGGCTTGTGTTTTATATTCTATAAAATGCAAGATTCTAGTTGATTCTCCATGCTTATCCAAAGCTTTAGGACTTCGTCAGATCCTTGGCAGTTTTAAGATTCTAAACCAAAGTTTGATTAGTGACACAATTTAATGACATCCTAAAGATTGAAATTTGCTAACAACACTTGATTGGCCCTCTTTTCTTGAATCTTCATTTCTGCAATTATGTTAATAAATTGTATTATTTATGTTGGTGTATAACCTCTCGACTTACTTATCCAGGTTCGTTCAAACTCGGACTTAGACCAAAACCTGTTCGGACATGAGTTTGGGGCTTAGCAGGGCAAGATGGCCCATTATCATCCTCTACACAAATATGTTGGAAATCGATGGATACCCAACGATGAACCATAACAAGTCAACCCTGTCACTGTTTCAACATTTTCGTTTCGTACCCAATTGATACATAAGGTTAAGTTGCAGAAGTATGCATGAAAAAACATCCAACCATCATTAGGTTCTGGTTTAGATAGAACATAGATAAATAAGATTAACACAGAACTCGATTCTCATGAACAACAGTCCCGCAAAGATGTCATTACATGTTGCACTTATTAGAGATAACCTGGCAAAAGTGCAGAGTCTGTATAATAACTATATACCACAGCACAGCAATCACAAATTGACATGAAAATTGCGCTATTCAACTTTTAAATTCTCCACAGTTAGTCTCTATCTTGGTCTTCTGTAATCGAACTTCCAATATCTTGTCATCTTTAAATGCTTGGCCTCACATTAAGACGAGATGCTATCTTCCGACCCAGAGATTTGTCAGCCTACATTGTGAGCAAGCCAGAGTGAAACATGAGACGTCATCTCCAGTCAATAAGAAAAAATCAATAGTTCTTGACAAAGGGTTTGCATCTAACCTGAGACCAGTACGATATCCAGATGCTGCGGATCTCATGAGTAACTCATGGGTCAGATTACGTGTCGACCCATCGATGGATGAATCTCTCTTGCCTGCATATAACAGAAAGGCCGAAGGAGATTGCCATGAGAAATCATACAATCTTCATTGCAGACCGACAGTCAAAATGGCAGCTTACCTGTCTGGTGCCCATGATCGGTATCTCTCTCCAGGCTGCTTGAAGTTGTTCTCCTTCTGAATAATGCACTGCATAAGCCATGGAAGCATAATTGTTAGCATCCCACCAGTAGAAGCTACATCTTTAAAGAATCTAAGAAGCACTCAAGACTGATCAGTAAATTCACCTCTTCAATAAACTAAATATCAAACAATCTTTCACATTAAAACATTTCTAAACTATTATACACGGCTTCCAATCTTAACTCCGAAAGAAAAACATAGAAGAAAAAAACTGACCTTCTCACGCCTTCCACTACAAGCAGCAGGAGGAATAGGGAACCTCTCAGCGTGACGAACAGGGTCATACCTCGATGGGAAGTAATTGACCTGAAAATAGCACATAGCACAGGATTAGAATAGATAGCCAAAACCAAGTAGAAAATACCCAGCACAATAGATGTAGTGAATTCCAGCATATATCTTGTCCCATATTTGCTAAGGTAAATGAGCATATATCTTGTCCCATGTTCGCTAAGGTAAATGAGAAATGATGTTAGGAGTGTTATTCTGAGGTAACACAGCCAAATACCTCTTCGTCTCGGTGCATGAAATTCATGAAACCTTCATGGTGATTGTTATGATGAGAACATTTGGGAGCATTTGCAGGGAGCTGCAGATATTTGGGTCCAAGACGGTGCCTCTGTGTATCAGCATACGAGAAGATACGAGTCTGGAGCAACTTGTCATCTGAATAGTAAATACCAGGAACAACAATGGCTGGGCAGAAAGCAAGCTGCTCATTCTCAGCAAAGAAGTTATCAATATTCTCGTTCAAAACCAAACGGCCAACTGGCTGCAGGGGCAAGATATCCTCAGGCCAGGTCTTGGTCACATCAAGTGGGTCAAAATCAAACCTGTCTTCATGATCAGGATCAATTATCTGGATATAAAGTTTCCACTTGGGATAGTTGCCAGCAGCAATGGAGTCATAAAGATCCTGAGTGGCATGGCTATGGTTAGCTCCGCCAACCTTAATGGCCTCATCCTCCAGGAGACACTTAACACCACAAGTAGGTTTCCAATGAAATTTCACGTAGTGTGCTTTTCCGGCTTTGTTAATAAGCATATAAGTATTAACCCCTGAGCCTTCCATATGTCTGTAATCCTGAGGAATACCCAGATCATCAAAAAGGAAGGTGAACATGGGCAAACTTTCGGGATGATGGGAGAAGAAATCCAGAATTCTCCAATTCTCCTGGATGTGAGACTTGGGGTTAGGTTTAAGGGCATGAACCATGTCGGGGAACTTCATTCCATCACGAATGAAGAAAACAGGGAAATTGTTTCCCACAAGATCGAAATTGCCCTAAATCAACAAGCAAACAAGATAACATGAGAATGAGTGAAAGACAAATTCTCCAAACTTAATTAGCAAGATTAATAGACACAACTCATGGCACTGAACAAACACATAGCCTAAAAACAAAATTAAAACATCAGAGAACTACCCACCTCTCTGGTGTAAAATTTCACAGCAAAGCCTCGAGGATCCCTCAAGGTTTCAGGACTTCCACGCTCGTGGATAACTGTTGAGAAGCGTACAATGACAGGAGTTTGCACTCCTGGAGCTCGGAGGAAATCAGCACATGTAAGTTGAGAGATATCATGGGTGACCTCAAAGAAACCCTTTGCACTTGCTCCCCTAGCATGGACAACACGTTCTGGGATCCTTTCCCTGTCAAAGTTGGCAAGTTTCTCCACCAAATGATAATCCTCTAAGAGAATAGGTCCTATCAAAAGAAGAACAGAGAAATGAACTCTTCGTTCATTAATATGGAAACACCTACTCTGTAAGTATCAGAGCACAACAAAACCCATAAGAGAAGATAACATGTACGCTCAATAACAAGAAACAAGTAACGAGAACAAAAAGAATAACACTTTCAAGACATCCGGTTATATCATTCAACAAAACTACCAAATTTGGTATGATTCAGCAGACGATAAGAACTTCTAATCACAAGCACAAGGACGGCAACCAATACTGACGGTTTCTGTAAACATAGAGCTTTAATAACGTATAACGAGTTTAAGCATTACATTTACGCATATCAAAAGTCCAACGCAATAAAAAATTATACCATTAAAAGATGAAAAAGCTACCTCGAGAGCCAACAGTGAGTGAGGAGTTGTTGTTACAGACTGGAGCACCAGATTTGGTAGTAAAGTAAGGAGAATTGTAAGCACTTGATGGGCGGTAGTGTAAACAAACAGAACAAAGAACTCCATCAACAACAAAAGAAAAGAAAAATGAGAAAAGACAATCCAGTCATCATCGTAAAAGTCGAAGCATGTCGACTGAGAAACAAAATCATCTCAACCCAACAAGACAACAAAGATAGACAAGAAAACCAAATTCACAGAATCCCAAAAAACAAAGAAAATCAACCATTAGGTTCTCAACAAACAGATTCAATAAGAGAAACATGCAAACAGAGCATGCACATTCAGGTATAAGTACCTTGTAAGGATCCATAGCGAACAGCTATTACAGAGAGGTAGATAACACCACACGCAGAGACGATACCAATCTTTCAAAGATCGAAAATCAAATCCCGGCGGTATTTATAGGATAAACACGCTCGTGGCACACACGTCCACGTCTTCCAACTCTGTCGTCGTTATCCAGATATTTTATTTGTATTTCTTAAATTACTTCGCATTAAAATAAATAAAATTATATTAAAAAATCAATTCATACCTTGAATACGCCGCCGTTTTGAAGGGAGAAAATGAGAATATAAATAAATAACTAATTAATTAAGAGAGAAATTAATTGAGATGACGTCATAAGGTGAAGGTTCATTACCTAGGGCTTTTGGAATGTCATGAAAAGCAATTCGTCACCACTTATGGATGGGGTGACCTGGACCACAGTAATCATGCCACGTAAGCAGAGTTGCCTTGATATGTGTGATCTTGGCCACTAAAATGGCAGCATATATATATATATATATAATTAATTAATTAATGATAGTCACGTCTTCTTCTTCCATTTTAGTTTTATGCACAAAATATCTTTTTAATTTTCCATTTGGACCATATAAATTCAGGTTCATATCTTTTAATGAATTCTAATAAATAGGAAAAAAAAAGGCTCTTCACGTATTTATTGCATTCATTTTTTCACTTTTTAAAAAAGTTTTTTTTTGGAGTTTTTATTGCATAAACATTAAAAATTTGGGGTATAAAATTTGATTTCGGAAAGACTGAATCTTAATTATAGTTCAACCTTGAAAAAGAAAGATAGTAGGCTGAAAAATTAATTTTACTTTAATAATATTGCAGCATTAAATGAAAATTTTGGATCTGACTTTAATTCGAGTATTTATGCAATTTGAGTGGTTAATTTCATATTAGGCCTAAACTAAATTTTCATTTTTTTAGATAACAAGTTAAAAATAAAGGCCCATGCCCTATGCCTAAGTTGTGAATCGGGACGTGGAGATTGTAAATGGGTTATGGGCTTGCTTGGATGTTTTTATATAAAATGCTATATTTTGAATAATTTATATACATGTCTTTTTCATATTATAATTTTTTACAAATTGCATTTTAGATCAAGAATAATTTATATAAAAGCATCAATTTTCAATTTAAAATATAAAAACACATAAATTATAAACTGGTTCATATATATATATATATATATAATACTCCTTAAATAAAAAATAAAGTTGCTCTTTTTATAAGTATCCCGGTTCGAATTTAGACATTTTGAACCTGAAATTTAATTTTTTTAAAACATCTAACCAAAGGTTTTGATCAATCCAAACCTGCCATGTTGATCCCTAGCTTGGACCAGATCGAACAGAGCCCCAAATAACATCCCTAATCTTAACCTCGTTTTCTATTTGTCACTAAAAAAAAAAAGAAAGAAATGGAAGCATATTAAGCAATAGCTTTAATTGAGACTATGAAGCTACGTGTTAGAGGATGATAATCCATTGCCAAAAAGAAGAGATTGGAGGGTTAGTATCCACTATGTGCCTCGCACCGCAAATCAGTGTGCAGACTTCATTGCTAAGTTTGCTCGTAATATTCCGTTGGGCCCTCTTCTTCTCTCCTATCCTCCCCTTGGCTTGGGTGAATTGTTGTATGCGGATAGTGACACTCATTGTAGCGGAGTGAACGACTAGGTTTTTAGCCTCAGGTTTACATAAACAAAAAAAAAAAAAGAAGAGAAACGTCAATGGCAACTACAAAAAGCACCATGAATGACCTCTCACTGTTACGTACATTTTTAACATTGGATGTGTCATTGCATGTATCAGATTTGTTCTGTCTTGCTCATCAACTGTAAAAGGGCATTTGCCTTCCTCTGAGCTCTGTTAGTTCCAGTCTTGGTGATCTCAATCAAGTCGTGGTACACACCAAATTGCAGGGCTGCGAGTATAAACGATGAGTTGGTCGAACCCAGCTCCAGAAGAACTGACGTCGCACACTCCTTGTTCTTGGGAGTGCCTTCTCTGATGAACTGTACAAGAGTTTGAATAAACGAGAGCTGCCCAATCGCACTTCTTCCTTCTGGGTGAGAAGCAAGAAGTAAAAAGATGGAGAGAGCTTCATCAACCATGCCCAGTTGCCTGGCTTCGAGTAACTTCAACAATGGCTTAACAATGCCAGCGTCTATGGCCCTTGCTTTGTTTGAATGGTTGAGAATTAAGTTGAAGAGTGCAGTAATGGCGTCCTTCTTGCCTCTTATGGTCCCATTCTCTAGCAACTCTACCAATGGTGGGATGCCATTGTGGAGCCCCACCCTTACTTTGTTCTCATCAACCATTGCTAAGCTAAACAAAGCTGCCGCTGAATTTTCTCTAGCCTCAGTAGTTCCCTTCTGCAGAACTTCTATTATAGGTGGGATTGCTCCTTCTTTGGCTATGAGGCTTTTGTTAGACTCGTCGATTGATAGATTCAACAGAGCTGTTACGGCATGTTCTTGAATTTTGGAATCAGGATAGGATAGGAGATCAACTAATGGTGAAATTCCTCCACTCTTAGCAATTAGGATCCTGTTTTCAGGGTTCTCTTTCGACAGCAATCTAACCTTCTTCACTGCTTCTCTCTGCACTCCTAACTGTCGAGAAGACAGGTCCTTAACTAAGGAAGAGAGTTCCTCCATATGCTCAGAGGAAGAGCTTTCTGGGCATGCACAACACTCTTTCTTGGGTAGCTGAAACTTGTTCTTCTCGCACCACTGCAAGATCAAATTTTTCAGGGCATAGTTTGGTGCCAGTGATAGGTGAGCTAGAGCTTCTCTCGTCTTTGGACAGGTTCGGTGGTCAGCATCAAACCACTTCTGTATGCTTTCTCTCTCGAACGTCTTTGATCGAAACAAAACATCCAAAAGAGGCCTTATGTCAGTAAGAAATCCAAGTAAATGACGTTATAATGTAGTAATGTTTCCAAGTTAAATCGTGTATTGTAGGTCTTGTAGATTCATACACGGTCACTAGTTTTTCACTCACCTGCAGTGAAAATTAGAAGAATTTGATTTGGTCTTTGTATCAGAGTTCAATTACCTGCCCAGATGCGACGATGACAGGATCTGTCATGATTTCCAGTGTGATCGGACACAGAAATTCATGGGGGATCACCTCAGTTGGGCTCTTGTCAGGCAATTTAGACAGGACAGGATTTTCAAGAACGTCAATTACTTCCATACCAAGAATTTGTCTGAACTTGTTGAGAAGATCAATGATTTGTGAAGTGCTCTCTAAATTCTGGTTTCCCTTTTCTTTAAGAATGTTCTTCACTGCAACTGTCTCATTCTTAAGGTCATCAATGGTGTCTAGTTCCAGTTTCTTTGCTAACCTTTCTATGATGGCGTGGTCAGAATTTCTCTCATCCGTTTTGGATATCACTACCATCATGTTAACTGCAAGCTCTATGTCCTGTGTGTCTGTTCTTCTCTTTGCTCTTCTGAGCTGCAGACACATTAGCTCAACCTGAAAACAACGAAGTTAATTTCTGTTCAGATAAATTTCAGGACACTACTTGCGCGAGAAATCACCAACGGGAATTTGAAGATAGCGATTCCTTTCTCTGCATATCCATTGTCGAATTCGAGCCAACGACTATCTGCAAGCTCAAGATTAAGGCAATTCACAGGACACGAATCGTGGTCTCGACAGCTTAATTTCCATATAAATGAGCAGACATTAAACCATAAAAGTTTTATAACTAAATACAATATATATAACAGATTCGATAACATATTTTACCTGCCCTTTAACCTCATCAGAGATGCAAAGCTCATCAAAAGGCACATCCTGTAAAGCCCGGCATAACTTGTCGTTGGTGGCGCTAAATCTAGTCATTACCGTCTCGCTCTCCACAGCCTGAATTGCCATCAAAAGTGAGGAAATAAATAACCAGAAGGGAACAAAAAATGAAGAAAATTCATGACGGGTACTTAAAAAATTTTATAACTTCTGACCAGATAAATCTTGCTGCCCTCATTGCAGAGTTTCAACTGTTTCTTGGCCAAACAAAGCGCCTTCTTCAACTTGTTCAAGCAATCAATACCCTTCTCAGGTAGCGGGGTCTCACATAGATCTCTGATTTCGTCTATGAATGGCAACAGAAGTTGCATACGCCTAACAAGGCCATAGCACTCTTTCCTGTAAGTTTTTCTGTAATTTGCAAACTCAGCAACAGATTCAATCAAATCCACTATCTCCTGAGGAAGATCATCGAAATCCTGATGTGGGTTTGAATGATTACTGGGTTCTGTTTCCTCTCTTTCTCCATCCATCACCATTTGCGATTGGACCTAACTCCAGAACAGCAAGGGTTTTAGTTATCCAAATCTATGAATGACTAGTTGATCTGGGTTCTGATAGTTTTGGAACAGAACGCAATAAAATTGCATGAGATCAGAGAAACCCTAACCCTAATGTTCATGAAATCTGATAATGTTCCGTTGTTTGATGGTTGCCAAAGCCACTTCACTGGCTTGGCGAACTTTTTGGTTCTTAAAATAGAGAACTAAGTTTGAAAGTTGGTTATGTATTTTAACGGACATCCTGTAACATACAGTTGCATTTCCTCGCCACGAATCTTAACTACCAACTATTAAAACCGAAATGTATCGACGATAGAAACCGAAAACCTAGGAGTATGTTCCTTGGTGTTCATTTCAATCTTCGAATCCCGTTATCAGCAAATTTAACCCTGAATTAAGAAGAAATCAAACAGTAATAGAATCAAATTCAAACTTTAAGAAGTATGAAAAGGGTTCAGATATGATCATGTTACTACGTAATGCCAATTTTTCAACAACTTTGGTCTGCAGAGTTTATATATTTTAAAATAACAACAATAATATCCAGTGATTAAATTAAATGTAGGTTTAGTTTATATATTTTAAGTGTTTTGTTATTAATTATTCATTTTCTTTGAGATTTTACCTAAATTACAATTTTTTTAAAGTTTTAATTTATATCTACTCTTTATTGATTATTATTTTTAAAGTTATAGACTAAAGAAGTTAAAAAGTAGTAGTAGTATTTAAATAACACTAATCAACCCAAAACATTCGATCATATGATCGTCCCATACTAAGTTTTCAAAATCTTAATTTAATTAAAGATTGTATATTTAATATGATTTGTATTCTTAACTGGTCATTCTATTTAAAATTTTAAAATCAATGTATCTAATGCACAAAAATATTTGCTTTGCAAAGAACAACTCAATTTGCTTAGAGTTTATATGTCTTAATATAATTTTTTTATTCTCGATCATTCATTTCTTTTAAAATATTATGTAAATTACAGATTATTATTTTTAAAATAAAATACAGATTATTTTGAGTTTTAGTTAATATTCATTTTGTATTAATTATCATTTTTAAATTTTTAGAAGAAATACAATTGGAATAAATAAATTAAAGGTAGAGTTTGAATGGAGTCAACCACCCAAAACGACAAATCGTTATCAAAGTTCAATAATTAATATAAACTATATCTTATAATTTATAAAAAACAAAACCTAGTTTTGAACCAACTATAACGTTACTCATTTACAGTCACTGTCACGCACTGCCAGCTCCGTAGTCCATACTTGTCGGGTGAATGACTGTTCAGATCATTGAAGACGATATTATTCCTATTATTATATTAATACTATATTAGATAACAATCAAGTACGTTCACTTCTATTTTGCATCTTCTGCTGCGGGCATATTGGCCGTAGGATTCATTGATCAACGTCAAGAGGGTACAGATTAGTGTTGACCACCAAATCAAACTAAAGATAATGTACCCTCCCAGCCGTAACGGTAACAAAGGGTGCGTAACACACAGGCTTTTGTTTATTGTTACCCACGTGGCACTCTAGTCTCTTCCTACAACAATCTGCTATTGAGTACTGACACGCCTTTAATTTTTTATTTTTATTTTGAATATATTTATTTATAATTTTAAAATAACATCAACATTTATGATAATAAATAAATAATTTTGTGATGGTTCAATAAAACCTTTTTTAAAATATGAGAATTAAAATAAAAAATCAAAGAAAAAATCCCAACCTTATTATATAGTAACAGATAAATTACATGACTTACTTTAAAATTAAAGTCTTCTATAAATTTTTTGGTCAAATTTAAAAAATATACATATTTTTCAAACATAAATGATTAGGCTAATGACATTATGAATAAGGATATTTATAATATTTGAGTTAAATTCCACTTCATGCATTATTGAATGTAGGTTTTGAGTTTCTCTTCTAACATTAGTCCTTAATGGTGAAATTAAAAATTACTATAAACACTTTATCTATTAAAAAGAATTAAAACTTGATTTAGAGTATTTTTAATGAAATAATTACAATTTTATAAGTTTTTAAATATTTTTAATGACATTGTTAATAGATAAATTCATGGAAATAATATTAAAATTTATTTATTACACAAAAATGTTGTTAATAAAGATTGTAAGTGGAGAAACTTATAATTTTTTTAAAAAATTAACATTTTTAATTTGATAAAACGAAATGAAACCATACTTTCATTAAAAAATGGTATAATTAAATTAAGTGATAAAAGACATTCAGAAATCATTCCCAATATATGTCAACGTGGAGATTACAAGCTAACCGCGTGCTTACTCTGCGATCAAAGTGGGATTATTCCTTTCATCCTATATACAGTGACTAGGAAGGATACAGAAATGAAACACCATCTAGTTGTTATACTTTGGAATCTCATTTCAGTGCAATAATCCTTGGTTTGGTTTAAGCCCTCTGGACCTTTAGCAGTCAAACATTTTTGTAATAGATAGTAATGTAATTACATAATGTACAATGTTGTTGAGAGTTGGGTAATAATACTAGATTAATTAGAATTAATAATGGTATAATAGTGACAAATTTAATTAATAAGATAAAATATTGTGAATTATAAATAATATTATTTAATAAAATATTCAAAGTTGTTAAAAAGAATTTAATTTTAACAATTCAGGTATAACAGAGTACAAGAGTCACTTATAATTACTAATAATCTATTAAAATATATGTATGTGTTATAAACATACAAATTACTGATTTTAAAATAGTTTAGAGGTTTTGTTCTGTTTATTCACATTCCATTTCTCTAAATTAATCCTCCCAACTTTAAAAGAATATATATTAATTGAATTACTCATAAACCTACTCAAATATATTTTATAATACCAGTTTAGGATATTTTTATTTCTTGGCATGCTTTTGTTTGAAAATACTAAGAATGGTAAGATAAAAGAAGGAATTACATTTTATTATAAGGTTATTATTTTTTATATATCTATTTTTAATAAAAATTATAGATTAAGCTTGACAGAAAGTTTAAATTTTAAAAACTAAAAATAATATCATTTTACTTAAAATGCTATTGTTTTATTAAAAATTTTTAAACTCCCACCTAACCTAAATTTGATATGAAAGTTTGATCAACTCAACCGAATCTATTAATTTCGAGTTAGGTCCAGCAAATTTATTTAAATGTAGTAAAACTTCTACCCTGTATTTGAGCACATTTTTTCCATAGGATGACTCAACTTTAATATCTTCAAGTATTAATTACACCCATTAATTGGGCTTAATAAATGATTTTATATTTATAGGATAATAATAAAAGTTTAGAAAGAAAAAAGGTCAGCGAAGGGCAATAAGGGAAACTTTTGAAAGTGGTGGGGCGGGCACATGGTATGGTAGATAACCGTTGAGGGGCAAAACAGACTTTTGAAGGTATGGGAGATCGGACGGTCGGCGTCTGCTAGCCGTTAAGTTTTAAAAATTCATTTGCAGACATATATCCGCTGTTTCCGTCTCAATTTCGCTATCACACACACATACACACGAGAAGATTTGTTCTTTAACTTTCTTTGTCTTCTCTGTATTCAATCAAAGATTCACTTGAGGTTGAGGAGAAGTGAAAGCGACCAGAGAGGGCGACAGATTCACAGAAAGGGAGAGGGAGCCATACCCATTTTCCTGGATTCAAATGGAGATCTTTTGACCATTATCTCTCTCTTTTTTCTGTACCCATATTTCAAGAACAAGAAGCTCTCGCTCTGAATTCCGAGTTCATTTGATTGTTATAGAGAAAGAAACCTTAGTTTTGACTTGGAGTCGAAGGTGCATTTGTTATTTTGAGTTCTGGGTTTTTGTTAAGTTTTGATTTTGGTTAGTTCTTGATCCTTTTTTTTTTATTAAATGCTGTCTCTTTGATGTCGTGGGTGGTTATTAAGTGGCGTCTTGAATATGGGTTTTGATCATTTTTGTTTATTCTTTGGAGATAGACAAATAGACAGTGATGGCTGGACGAGACGAGAACAATCTTGGTGTGATCGGACCCGCTGATGTTCAAGGTAGTCAGTCGAATCCAAATTCTCATTCTTTTCTCTGATGTTTATGGTTTTTTAATATGAATCTCTGTTCATTATTATATTGGTTATGGGTTTTTATTGTGCTGTTTCAACTGCAAATAGGGGCTTTACGTGGCGGATCAGGGAAGTTTACGGCGGCAATGGGAAACAACCGTAGGGCTCTGACCAACATTAATCGGAATATAGTTGGTGCTCCACCTTACCTTTGTGCTGTGAACAAAAGGGGCTTATCAGAGTATGTTAACCTAATTTTAATGCTTTTCTCTTAAACCTTTTAGTTCAAGTTAATCAGGGAAAATGAATGACATAACTACTTCATAATGAAATCTTTTAGTATTTACTATCAATTCCATACGTTTTTTACTCTTATAGAAAAATTACTTCAACCGAAAACGTTTATTGGTTATCGTCTTCCAGTGAGCACTTACTGATATTTCTTCCATTGTTCCTGATGAGAACAGAAGAGAAGCTAACTGCAGTAAGAATGCTGCCATCCCAGTGCATCGACCAGTCACAAGGTTTGAGAAGCTAATCCTTCGAATTTTAAGTTTGGATCTGTTATTTCATAAGATTAAAGTATTGATAAAAGGATTTGTTTGGGGTTGATTCCTGTTAATTTTTCAGGAAATTCGCTGCCCAGCTAGCTAATAAGAACCAAACTAAACCAGAGGTAACTTTATGGATGCCAAGTAATTGAAAGTCATTGTTATTTACTTCAATGAAACGCCGAATTGTCGATCAAGCTGAACTGTGGCCGTTTCAATGTGCCAACAGGACATCAGTAGATCGCAGCATTCAGTCTTAGTGTCAAGTGAGTCAGAAGATTGCTCCATAATCGATATTGACGACTATAAGACGGGGTGTGACTTCTCTGTGCCCATGTTTGTCCAACACACAGAAGCAATGTTGGAGGAGATTGACCGGATGGTATTGACCCACGTTGCTGCGGCATCTGAGATTTACGCTGCTGTTTTACTTTTTCAGGCCATTGACGGTTTATGTTCATGCAGGATGAGATCGAAATGGAAGATGTAGATCGGGAGCCAATTATGGACATTGACAACCCTGACAGCAAGAACCCACTAGCTGTGGTTGAATATATTGATGATCTGTATAACTTCTACAGGAAAACAGAGGTGAAATTGAATCTTTATGATTCTGTTCTTTCTAAGTCAGTCCTGTTAAGTCCATCTTCTACGTTAGAAGTTTCCCAATGCTTAAATACCCAATCTTTGACATCCTTTTGTGCTCAAGTTTTTGCTGGAATGAATTTGTCCTATTATATTTGGTCTCAGAGATCGCATTGTGTACCTCCAAGCTACATGACACAACAATTTGACATTAACGAGAGGATGAGAGGTATCCTTATTGACTGGTTGATAGAGGTATGCAAACTCAGATATATTCTCATTCCAGGTTCAAAGATCAGTTACTTGGTTTTTATCTGGATGACTAACAAATTACTGTGATTAGCAGGTGCACTATAAGTTTGAATTGATGGAGGAAACCTTGTATCTTACTGTGAACCTCATAGATAGATTCTTAGCAGTTAATCAAGTAGTGAGAAAGAAACTCCAACTAGTTGGTGTAACAGCCATGCTGCTTGCATGCAAATACGAAGAAGTATCAGTGCCCGTTGTGGACGATCTCATTTTGATTTCTGACAAGGCATATAGTAGGCAAGAAGTGCTTGACATGGTAAAACTCCAACAAAGTAGTGAATTATATTTCCCTTGCAATTTCGTAAAAGAATTTGAGAGGTTTATGGGTATTCAATAACTGCAGGAGAAGCTAATGATTAACACCTTGAAGTTTAATCTATCTGTCCCTACGCCATACGTGTTTATGAGGAGGTATTTGAAGACTGCGCAATCTGACAGGAAGGTTTGTAAATTTCGGAGCATTTATGTGTTTGAATATTCCAGCGAAAGGATACTGATCAGATTCTGATATTTTAAACAGCTTGAGCTTCTTTCGTTCTTCATGATCGAACTTTGCCTAGTGGAATATCATATGATTAAGTATCCAGCTTCTTTATTAGCTGCTGCTGCAATTTATACAGCTCAGTGCACCCTAAATCGATCCAAGCAATGGAACAAGACTAATGAGTGGTATACTACCTACTCAGAAGAGCAGCTAAAGTGAGTGAGCAAGCTACGACATTAGCTTTTGTATCTGACTGGAGTTCTTTACCAAACCTTTAGGATTAATTAAGCATGATCGTTTCTTTGAGAATTGTGCAGGGAATGCTCAAGGCATATTGTTACTTTTCACCAGAATGCTGGAACAGGGAAGCTGACAGGTGTTCACAGGAAGTATAGTACATCCAAGTATGGTTATGCTGCCAGAACTGAACCTGCTAACTTCCTACTGGAAGACAGATTTTAACAGGGTCTCAGACAAAATGATGGGATTAACATAAAAGAGACTAACTTTTATTCAGGTTCTGATGATGAACTTGCCAAGACTGAACCTTTTAATGGTTTGGGGGTCTGTAACTAGCAACATAAGTTGCCCCTATGATAGTTTTTCTAATTCTTGAACATAGTGTTGCGATATTGTGATGTGTTGTTCCTTTTGAAACCTTGTTTCAATTTCTGAACATGGCTCAGGATGCTGAGCAAAAGATGCTTTTCCTTTTCTAAATGAGAGAAATAATATCCAATTTCTTTTCTCATGTGTTCCATTTCCTAACTATAAGTCTAAAGCTACTAGATTGCACATGCAAAATAATTTCTAATTAGCTTGCCCGATTTGGTATAATTTTTTTTTGGATTCAACTAATTATGATAAATTAGTTTAAATTTTATTAAATTTGTCTCAAATTTAATAAATTTAATTTAATTGAAATCATAATCAAAATTAACTATTTATAGATAGTCATTATAATAAACTTGGTCTATATTTATTTTAATGTTAAAATTTGATCAAATTTTTATATATTAGATCAATGAATTTAATTAAGTCCTAAATCTAAAATTTGAGTCAAAATTTAATTTTTATTTAATTTAAAATATCATTTAAAATTAGATTTTGAATCAAACTCTTTTATCATCCCAAATACAAAAATAATTTCTCGATATATTCCCCAACTGATAAAATTCTCGTTATTTAATTTCAATTTTCAACAATTTTTAGTTGAAAAATAACTACAATTTCTTTTTCTCTCATGTCAATTCCAAAGAAGAAAATAAACAGAGAAAAAAAAAGAAAAGAGTAAAGGATTTAATTAAACAGAGTTCACGGATTCCAAGGATTAAATTGACTGTGTCCGAAAATAATGGACCTTCAAAACGCCTGCCACGTTTCACATTCCCCGACCAAAGCTCCTATCCATAAACATATAAGTATGCTGTTTACATGTATTACGTTGCCTGCTCAGTTTGACGGTAAATAATCTCTTCCATGTGCAAGTTTAAGCAAAGATGGATCTCTCCCATCAAGGTAAAGTGAAACAGACAAATGAATGAAACCCCACCATCCAAAGTTCTGTTCTTTTTTTCCAAGACCGAAATGAATATATTATTGATAATTAAAGGACTCTACTTTACGTGGGATAGATTCCCTCTATGGGTTATTGTATAAGATAAGACAACCCAAGTGATTTGAGTATGAATCAAATTATAGTGTTTACTTGTATTTGATATTTAGTTGGCAGAAAGATAAAAAAAAATTTCAATCTTTTAGTTTTGTTTCTTAAGAAGTATGACTTGATGGGGCTGTTTTCTTTTCTCGTTAAAATTTTTTGGTTGGATTTGTTTTGTCATGTTAGTCTATGGATAAGATTGTGGTGTAGGATTGACGTGGAGTTTCTGATGGACACTTAACAGCTGTTCGTCGTTGGGTTTAGATTTTTTTACAAGTTGGGCGGGTTGTGGCTGTTTCTAGCTACCTTTCTGATGGCGATGCTTCAATAGTCATCGATTTTTTTTGCCCCTTTTAGCCAACAGTTCTATTGTGAATTATTAGTCAAGTTTGTTCCTTTTCTTTTCTGTCTTTTCATCGAGTGGGTGTCATGGGATTCGTTTATTAGACAAGTTGAAGTTTAGGAGCCAGGAGCTTGTTAATATCTCAAGGATCTATCTTTGCTTCATTTTTTAATTCATTCTCTTGGATATTTTTATCTTCAGCTGTCCATTATTTGGGGATAGACAAGGTGGAATCTCTTTCAGCGTCTGAAGCTGGTGGTAGTTCTACAAGTATTCAGATCATTTAGTTGAAGTTACAAGTGAGTGAAGAATACTGGTTCTTTCCTGGAAGCAGAAATGGTGGAAGAGAAAGAGAATAAGTTCCTCACAGTAGCACCCTTCCAGTGTGCTTGGAGAAAGGATTTGAAGTTCAGGGAAGCAGGTAGAGGGTGTGTGGCTTTTGATGCTTTTGCTCACAATGATGTCACTGTGGTATTCAGAGAGAATGTTGGAAGCCAGCATTACCACTATAAAAGGGACAATAGTCCTCATTATACTGTCATACTTGGGAGTCACAGGAATCGCCGGTTGAAAATTGAGGTAGATGGGAGGACTGAGGTTGATGTTGAAGGAATTGGACTTTGCTGCTCTTCTGCATTTCAAAGTTATTGGATCAGTATTTATGATGGGCTGATCAGTGTTGGCACAGGAAGGTACCCTTTTCAGAATCTTGTATTTCAGTGGTTAGATTCCAAACCAAATTGCAGAATACAGTATGTTGGGCTTAGTAGCTGGGATAAACATGTAGGGTATAGGAATGTCAATGTGTTGCCATTTCCACATAATCATTTGTCCTTATGGAAGCAAGTTGATTCTGGAGAATATGAGGGCCAAGAGGATGGTAAAGAGGAGTTGGAACATGAAAACAGTTATGGGAAATGGGGACTTGAAAATTTTCTTGAGAGTTGGGAACTCTCTGATGTTGTCTTCATTGTGGGTGTGGAAGAAAGGTCTGTTCCAGCTCATAAGGTGATCTTGAAAGCATCTGGAACTTTTCCTCTCGGTTTGTCAAAGGAAGATGTTATTTTGCTCAAGGATGTGTCTTATCCAATTCTACGTGCATTTCTTCAATATATCTATACAGGGCAGACTCAGGTATCTTTTCCCACCACCTATTATGGATTTAATGGCCAGAAGGATATTCATTTGCCTTGAACTCTTTTCCTCACTGGACAGTTTGTTTTGTTTTTGTTTTTATGATATAGATATCCGAATCCCAGCTGAGTTTGCTATGGGTTTTGAGTTTACAATTTGAAGTAATGCCACTGGTGAAGCAGTGTGAGGAGATTATGGAAAGGTTTAAATTTAACAAAAAGCTGTTTGGATATGGAAAGTCTGTGGAATTATTGTATCCAAACAGTCGGCCTCATTACTGTACAAGCTTTCCCTCAGGATTCCCAGTAGATGCGCAGAGGCTCAAACAGTTGCATTCGTCTGGGGAATATAGTGATGTTTGCGTTTACATTGATGGTCATGGTCTTGTTGCTCAGCCTCATAAACTTATTCTTAGTTTATGGAGTGTGCCATTTACGAAGGTTACCATATTTTTACTTCCTCTTAATGTCTGTCCTCAAGTCCCTCGTGTATTTGGGGATGCTAGGACAAGATTTTTGATCTAAAGTTGCTGCAGATGTTTATATTAACATAACAGGCATAAGTGTGGTTTTATTGAATGCATGGACATCAATCTATAAAGTTTAAGTTTCATCGAGTTGTGGTGGATTATGGAATTTGTGGTTCTTTAGTGCTCTTTACTACTGGTGATGCGTAATCTCTAGCAAAATGTTCTAATTCGATTTTATTGTTCCTTTTCTTTTGACTTGTAACAAGTTTTTTGTCCATAACAATGGCCGATTTGAAGAGGTGAGGTGTTGTGACAACAGTGTGATCAGTGGAATACATACGAACTTTAGGATGTTGTTTCCTTGTTTTATTGATATTCATTTTATATCAATCTGCCTGAGGTTTATCATCAGCGATGTTGGTTGTTTTGATTCTTATTGAATTCATTTTTAGTCAATTATCTCTAATAAATATCTTACAATATCAGATGTTCACCAATGGAATGAGTGAGAGTAGATCCTCTGAGATTCATCTAAGTGAAGTGTCGGCAGAAGCATTCAAGATCATGCTCGAATTCATGTACACTGGGGAACTTAGTTTGGAAGATACAACTGATTTTGGAACCTTGTTACTGCAGCTTCTCTTATTGTCTGATCAATTTGGAGTTACTCTTCTTTATCAGGAGTGCTTCAAGACACTCTTGGAATGCCTTTCTAAGGTAGTTAACTCTTTTCTTGAAAAGTAACCTATTGAAGCATTTCGTTTTTGCAATCATATGCTGTTTACTGTTACAAGATGTTTCTTGTCTGTCTAGAACTAAAAGAATGGAGGCGTGACTTGCGGTTTCGGACCTCTGTAAACAAAAGAACAGATCCCTTTTATTATATGGAATATAAGATATTTGATACCTTTCATGTACATATTATATGCAGGGATGGAGTTCTCCTAGTGGAAGAAGGTCATACTACAAGAGTTTTTCTATTATGCACAAGTTTAATGGACGACGAACCAGACGAATTTGGCAAGTTACTTAGGCTATGGCTTATAAAGCTAACTGTTGACTTTGTTGCAGGAGTCAGTATGTCCAATTCTGGAAGTGGTTTCATCAATTCCATCATGTAAACTCATTGAAGAAACCTGCGAGAGAAGATTTGCAATGCACTTCGACTATTGTACAACTGCAAGTCTTGCCTTCATCTTGTTAGATGGGACAATTTTCAGCAGCATCATTCAGGTGCTCTTCTTTTTTCCAATTTGTTTGGATAATAAGATAGAATTAGAACTCATTTAGTGTTTCTAAGAACACAGTACAAATGGTCCAACAATTTAAGGAGGATAAGAAGATCCTTTTTGGAGACTACAATACATACTTGGAGGGTTGGTTTTGCACTAATTTGATCGTCAAGATTTTTGGAAAATGACAGTTTGGATAATTTCTTATTCTACAATTTATCGCAGAAGTTTTCGGGGGTGAGGATGGGATTTGTAATTTGAAAATTAACGTGAAGATAGTATCTAGTGCACATCTAAAATGTTGGAAGCATTGAATGGAAGATTAGAGGTGCAAAGTACAAATTTTATCATTTTTATTGTCAATGATCACTGACAGAAGAAAAGCCTAAGATCGATAACTCACTTGGAAGTATTTGTTTGTGATATTGGCAAGCATGTAGAACAGTTTGAAACACTCTTTATAAGAAATAATGGTTTTGCAGCATCCAGAGCTGACTGTGACATCAGAAGAAAGAGTTCTCAATGCAATTCTGATGTGGTGCATGAGAGCTAAGGATGTGTGTGGGTGGGAGGTGGTGGATGAACTGATTGCAAATTCGAGTCCCGAGTTCCTTTTCAAGGAGAGACTTCAATCACTTAACGACCTGCTGCCATTTGTGAGATTTGCTTTGATGCCATATCACTTACTCAAAAAGGTAAGTCGGGCATGGATTTAGTTATCTCAATAATTTCCTACATTGAGAATGAGAGTTTAAGCTTGTGCTAACTGTGTTGAAGTTGGGAGAAAGCAACATGTGCAGGCACATTGAAGTCTTGAATTATCTTGTAAGTAATGCATATTTTCAGAATATATGGTCGTTAAGAAAAACTTCAACACGGTTTTATACTTTCCCTCACTTCTCTTTCATGCCAATGATAGGTGAAGGAAGCAACTGATTTTGCTGATACTGGATTGGCAAAGCTGGGGAAGGACAAAAAGTAAGTAATTACCATATGTTTGGTTTATGCTCACTTCTCTTGCTCTTCTGTTTTTGGTTTTGGATCATATATTGAACCTGGCACAAGTTAAGCATAATGTAGGTAAACAGTGTCACGTTGATGGAAATGGCGCCTTAACATTCACCTGCCTCCTGAATGGGTTCCTCTTCTATTGTTTGTTGATATTTATTCTCTATCTCTTGCTCTTACGCTAAGTTCATCTGATGTATATTCTACTTAGAGGCAGATAGTGTAGAAAGCAAAACTCTATTTGGAAATTGACATAGCTTGTTCAATTATGGAACTAGAGTCTTGTTTCGAAAGCCTAACATGCCATTTTCATTAAGGATTGATCTTCTGGTTGTTAAGTTCCATGTCACTTTTGGTTGTTTATTTTGCTTATTGATGACATTTAAGATCATCAAGTCTTGCTAAGACATGGCGCTAATGTTGGTCTTGCATTTTATAGCATAAGGTTCGAGCATAGACGGTCTAGTTATAAGGAACTCCAGTACATCTGTGATGGTGATAGCAACGGAGTGCTGTACTTCGCTGGCACGTCTTATGGGGAACATCAATGGGTTAATCCTGTTCTAGCTAAGGTGAACTTTTGATCATGCATCAACCTTTTTATGCTTAATCTCTTGATAGATCCGTTAGGACGTGGATGCTGTGGAGCATGTGACTTAACAGGTTAAGTGAACGTTGCAGAGGATCACTATCACAGCTAGCAGTCCCAATTCAAGATATACTGATCCTAAGGTTTTGGTATCAAGAGTATATCAGGTACCATAAGCTTAAGACAAACCAAAAAACTCCAGTTTTGTTTTAGTTTGCATGCTTTGGTGATTGAATTGTGTTGCTGTCTCAGGGCACGTCATTTGCCGGTCCTCGGCTAGAAGAAGACGGGAATAAGTGTGCGTGGTGGATGGTTGACATAGGCCAAGATCATCAGGTTTGAATCAATTAACTACTAACCTTTCCATCAACTAGCTGCATTCATAATTCATCTCAATTCATGCAGCTTATGTGCAATCACTACACCATGCGACAAGACGGGTCAAGAGCCTACTCAAGGTTTTGGAATCTTCAGGTAATAAACCTGAAAATCATTCATATCAGAAGAGGATTTGTTGCTCCTTTTTTTTTTTTTTTGAGAAAGAAAGAGGATTTGTTGTTCACAATGTTTTTTTGTTAAAATTTTGTCTCCCTCTAGGGTTCATTGGATGGAAAGAGTTGGACAAACCTGAGAGTACATGAGAATGATTATACAATATGCAAGCCAGATCAGTATGCATCATGGCCTATAATTGGTCCTAATGCTCTACTGCCCTTCAGGTTTTTCAGAGTTGTTATGACAGGACCTACGGCTGATGCCTCCAATTCCTGGAATCTATGCATTTGCTACCTGGAGCTTTATGGCTACTTCCGTTAATTTCCAGGACCTGACATTCCAGGCTTTACACATACACGCATCTGCATTGCCTGTTTTCCTTCCAGGAAAATAAAACTACTCGCATCCCGTATAGTTCCTTTTTTGATGTTAACATCTCATAAATGTTTCAGTTCATACGCTATCAAATAAAATCGCTGTTTCATAGTATGACTACGATTGTTAAATTCTATTTTTTACGACTTCGTAATATTTACAGAAATGGAATATCATGAATAACCGGTGGCCTTGAACTGGACCTAAGAACTTCCAAAGTTGCACCATTTTTAACAACGCATAATAAACATTAGCTAAATGAATTAGATTCATGATAAACATCACAAGGCCATAATCATTAACCAATAAGTATGGCAATTGGCAAAGACTTTCCATCTAAACTTTGATCATTGGAATAATCCATGTCCGATGAACATTTTGGAGGAATATAAACAATTTCAACCTGTTTACTCATGAACAAAAACAGACATCCAAATTGAATACATCCATACAATTTGCTACGACCTTAGATAATATGTTCCCTTTCTCCCTTTCAAAGCAGTTCAACAAAGTGTAAACCTTTAACCGCAATTTTAAGGATCTCACAGGTAGGAATATCGTAACTTAGCCAGCCGTTAAGAAATTGTTTAGATCTAAAACCAGGTGATGTGTACACAGATTACCTCCTAACAGGAGGCACACCACCTCTACCAGGTGCTGCTCCACGTCCAGCAGCTTGAGCCTGCATTAAACACCAAGAATGAGCCAGGCAGCAGGCGATGCAACAATATAGGGGGGAAAGTTGGATGGTAGGAAGGAAGAACAACTAGTTCTTGTTCTCTGGCAGGTTAAGCAGAAATAAGATTAACTAGCAACCCTCCAATACAGAGGGGAAAGTTGAATAGTGGGAAGGCAGAAGAATTTGTTCTTGTTCTCTGGCAGGTTAAGCACAAATAAGATTAACTAGCAATGCTCTGCGACTAAAAGAAGTCCATTTTTTCTACAAGTTAATCACGGGTAGAACCACTTGCTTTCACACAAAAAGTACCAAGTTCAATGATATTTATGGATACTAGAAGAGTGTCAAAGAAAACAGCTAACTGCTAATGCAAGAAAATGTACTAAACTGACCTTAGCCCGCATTGCGACAGATCTGCCCCTTCCAACTCCAAGTGACGCACTCTTACCCTTCATGTTGCAAAAGACACGATTTAGAATTCACAGAGCAAATGCAAGCTTAAACGAACATAACCGACTGTAGGGGAATACCTTGATTCTAGCATCAAGGCGTTTGAACATGGGGGCGTTCTTTAGCATATCTGGTATGACCATAAACCTGTTGAAAATTCAGAATAACAGTCACAAACTGTACTGTTGCATTTTTTCTCTTCATTCTAATCACTAATATAAAATTGTTTCATATGACAAAATGTAGGCAAAGAAGAAAAGTTAATATTCAGATACCTGACTTTACTTCCTCGAATAAATACATGCTCAAGCTGTGAAACCTTCCCATCCTGAAAAAGGGAATTATCAAACTTATACACAAGTTGAGAATCATGCAGCTAAATGTCTGAATAGTCAGGTTGAAACTAGTCAGATCCAACTATCTATAGAAGCCAAAACTGACAGCAGTACTCCAAAAATGATCAAAGATCTCTGTAAGAACCAGATACAGTTGAGAAATAAAACAGGAATCATTTGAATTGGGCACATGCACATTGGGGTCAAACAACTATAAGAACATGAAATCACATTTCATGAGGAGAATAGAACTGAAGGTAATTACATTGGTTTTTCTGATTAATTACACTGAAATGCGATTGACTCCATTCACAAATTCCCGTAGCAAATTTGCAGAACAAACACAACTTGAAGTTGAAATTGCCAGGCATTAGTAACTAACTTTACTAACATCTTCCACACAAAACCTAATTCCCCCACACATATCTTCAACCGCAATCCAATCCTTATAATGCAGAACAGCTCAACGGGTTGACAAGGTACAGTACAACTAAAAATCTCAAATTTAGGGGGGGTTGGTGTCAGAATTTCAGGCCTTTGATCTTCCCTAACATTACTCAGCCCCGCCAAAGGTCCAAACAAACTCCACAACACAAGAAAAAGACGCGGATGCAATTTCACGAAGAAAGAACCAACCAAAATCAGTCGAAAATAAAAAAGATCTGGAACTTAAGGGGGCAATTAAAGGGGAAAATCCACAAAAAAAAACATTTAACATTGCCAAACAAAGGAGGAGAAAAGACGAGTACCCTAGCTGTGTAAGTGATGTTCTCGAGTTGGCAGTTCCAGTTATCTTCACACTCCACCATGCTACCTCTGTAAAGCTCTCCACTTTTGAGCTCCACAGTCACTATATGCCCTGAGGCTTCGTGTAGAAGTTTCACCGGTATACCTAAGCTTCTGCTCATCTCTTCCTGCTTTCTCTAACTTGCAAAACCCTAATTAAGCCCCACACTCAACTTCAACAGGAGACCGATTGGATTAGTAACAAAATAGTTATTCTCCTATGAATAAATGGGCATTTTCGTCATTTCCTTCTCAATGTTCTGAATTATACGAAGTATCCTTTGCTGGATTTTGTTTCCTTCCTCGGAATCCAAAACACGGGAATAAGAAAAGCAACGGCCCAGATCCTTCCCTGTAGACATTCACAAGCCGTACGTGTCGTTCCCAGATATGTGCCTCAACTCTTTGATTGGGTTCTTGAAAGTTCTATCCTTTGTTACAGAAAGTGTGTGAAATGAGGTGTTGTAGAGAAAGATGTTGAGTTGTTTGGTTCCGTTTCCCGCGCCTGTTGTAGCCAGAAT
>JAOQMM010000002.1:186232-196489 GCA_027563515.1 Erythroxylum platyclados
CTAGACGTGTAGAATGGTAGTAGCTGCTTTAACTTTGAGTTGTTTTTCCATGAATGCTTAAGTTTGGCCATCCTGAGTGGATTGACTTTCCAAGAGAAGGCAATGGGTGGACTTATGACAAATGCAGACGCCAGTGGAATCTAGTTGATGCTGAACACTTGAGATACAAGGTTTGAAAATATTATTTTACCTTTTGAAGAAGAATCTTCAAACTTGTCCGGCAGTACATTTCCCATCAGTTTATTGATACTTTGTCTTTCCTTGTTTAATTTCAATTTCTATCCTGTGGCGTGGTATTTATGTTTAAATTTGTTTACATGCCTGGATTTGTTTTCAGTTCATGAACGCATTTGACAGAGCCATGAACTTGCTTGATGAAAAGTTTTCATTCCTCGCATCACCAAAACAAATTGTGAGCAGCACAAATGAAGAAGATAAGGTATATATAAGATAAAATGACACCCTCACTTATTAGAAGCATAGTGTGAAAGACCATGAGCAATTAGGAAAGAAGAAGGGGATGCAACTTTTGATTCTGAGTTATGGAAAGATTTACCTAGTAGTTCTTATATTAGTATTCACCTAGTCCTAGGTATGATCGTTAGAAACTTCACAGGTTGAATGTTAGAATAATGGGTAGTTTTCTGTTCAGCGAAGATAATCCTACAGTGAACCTGATCTGTTTTAGGAATAACCTCCTGAGAGAGATTATTTGTATTTAACATTTAATCTCCAATTCAGTTTGTAGTTGTTACATTAGTTTGTTCCAACGTTGACTTGTTGACTTTACCTCTCAGGTTATTGTCTTTGAACGGGGAGATCTGGTTTTTGTGTTCAATTTTCATCCAGAGAATATGTATGAGGGGTGTGTATCCTTGAATATGCATCGTGATCTGGTCATCCTATTACTGGCTGTGGATCACAAGTTGTCATTTGTGCTGCTCAGTGGATAATAATTTTTTGAAGAAGTTATTTTCTGAATGTCCTGAAACATGCAGGTACAAAATTGGTTGCGACTTGCCTGGAAAGTATAGAGTTGCATTAGATAGTGATGCTTGGGAATTTGGCGGGCATGGAAGGGTAAGGAGTAATGTTATTGTGATCTTTTGAGAAGTCCCTTAATAGCATGCAGGACGTAAATGCGATTGCTTATCTTCTTTCGGTTCACAACACAATCTGAACACTAAAGGGGCAAACCACATTGACAACCACATGATTTCATGACTGATGTATTGCCAAATAAGAATTGATTGGTTTTACTGTGTGCTTCTGAATGGCCGGGTAAGTAACTTCTATTTGTCTAAACTGGAAGAGGGGTACCAAACAGGAATATATCAAAAAAAACTTTTTCAATCAGTGCCGACTAAAGTTGTAAAAAGATACAGATGATTTTTTTTAATTTAAACGCAATATCTTCCTTTACTCAGTTGCATTGATTCATTTTAATCGTTCTGGCAGGTCTACCATGATGCAGAACATTTCACAACTCCTGAAGGAATACCAGGAGTGCCTGATACAAATTTCAACAATCGTCCCAACTCCTTCAAAGTGCTCTCACCTCCTCGCACTTGTGTGGTGAGTTCCATTCTCATTGTGATCCATTGTTCTAGTTGATATCTTCCTGTACTATATAGAGATCCACCAAACATATATGCAATGCAAGATAGGTCAAGTTGACATCTAAATGCTGCCTTTTCTTGTGTCCTGACATATATAATGTTCAGGCATATTATAGAGTTGAAGAAAGCAAAGAAACTAGCAATGTTGGTGATCTGGCTGATGCCAAACATGTTCCTGATATTTCGGCAGCTGACAATGATGTTACTGATACTGCAATGGCCAACGTGGTGGCAAACCAGGAAAGCTCCAACCGAGAAGATGTTCCTGATATTTCAGCAGCTGACAATGATGTTATTAATCCCATAATGGCCAATGTGGTGGCAAACCAGGAGAGTTCCAATCGAGAGGATGTTGAAGAAACATCTTCTTAACACCATAGTAATGTCAGTCTGATCATTAGTGGATAACGTTAATTCAGAAGAAAACTGGGAAGTTGCATCAGATGACTGAAACTCAGGAGAAATGCCTCCATCGGAATTCGTGATTCCAACCTTGAGGACTTCTGTTAAAATTAGTTACAGCTTGAGAACAAACAGTTTGAAGTATGAGGCTACTCTTGTATCATAATCCTTTTTGGTGGTATAAACACTGTCATAAGTTGCCGCGTAGATATATATTATCGGCTTGTAATTAATTATGATGAAATTAAATAATGGTATAAACACTTTGTCTAGCTTTCTTGAGCTCAAAATTCTTGTTCCCATGTGAAAAAGTAATGATTCTGTAAAGAATTCAGATATGGAGATAGAGTAAAGCGAAGTTGTGGATTCTTGATTGATCCCTCCAGCCAAACTTGTGGAGGAAAATAAACCCCTGTTGATGATCTAGACTTGGGAATTGAAAAAGAAGCCGAGAACAATTTACTCACAGAGATTATCAAACACATCTCTAGATTGAAATAACTAAAGGAAATGCCAAATCCAATTCAGAATTGAAAAATCAAATTCCAGTTACCCCTAAACCTTGAAGAAAGATTAAAGCAAATCTTTCAGATTTTACGGACCCTTCGAGCCCCAATTTTCCTTTCACTCGCAATCGCTGATCTTTCATAGTTAACAGGCAGAGGAGGCTTCTTGTTCTCTTTGCTCATACTTCTCAGTGAATACCTTGGAGTCTCACTAATCTCCGCCGAATAAGCAGCAGACACTGATTTTCTCAGGCTCTCAAGCTTCTTTGCGCCTCTTTTCTTCGAAGACTCCAAAGTCACCCCCAGTTTGTGGGGAGTCTTTCCCTCGTCCCCTGTCTCTCCTTTCTTTCTCTTCAGCCTCTCGTTTCTTCTAGCAGAATACACATCGTAAAACCTGCCTCTTTCGAACAGAGGACTTGAATTAGCACTCAAACTATCTCCCAATCCACCATTGTTCGTACTTTTGCCTCCGAATTCGTTGTTAACCATCTTCGCTAAAGCTCGTAACTCGCATGAAATTGACCTGTATTCGGGTCGCAGTTCCAGTTCTTCCATGTCCCAAGTGGGATTTCTTTTCTGGGATTTTGCCAACGAGCCTTACACAAAGAAAAGATTTTGTCAACAACCCAAAAACAATATTACCTTTTAGAAACAACAAACCATAAAATGATAAGAACAAAGAAAATACGATCAGACCACAGCGAGAAGACAACCTAGATAAAAAGAACCTCACCAGGAGGAGTTTGCAAAGATGTGGGGTTGGATCGAAGAACCCGGCGTGGTCGGAGTCTGGTCGGCGATCTAGCCAACGGAGGCTTCCGTTGATCGGCTTTCATCTTAGACATGGATCGGAATCGTTAGTGCAAAACCTGTAGAAAAAGGAGTCGTCTTGATGGTAAAGACCCTACCTTTTGCCTTTGGCTTTTATTTGGAGCCAAGACGCAGTTTGATATTGTGGATTGGGAGCGCCTCAACGGTCAAAATTTGTCATTTGAACGGTAATGGGTTTTCAATTCAAGTTCAAAAACTGCACGTAACTGACGTGTTTGAGATATTTCCCATGAAATAATTGTTCCCATAAAATAATCTTCTTCTTTTGACTAAAGTGAGAGAAAACGCTACTATCATTCAATTCTGTCAAATCTCATCTTTTGGTTTCCTTTTGTAGACTGTTCAATGTACATGTAAATCACAAAAAGTTCGAATCTTTGGCATCTATTTACAATTAAAGCCATTAGAAACGGAGAAGATTGAAAATTTGCAAGTTTTGGGGGAAGTCTTTTAATTTCATATCACAATCTAAAAATGCATTTATCACTCTTACTATTGTTACTTTTATAACAAAGGGTTGAGGGTTGACACAAAAGTTTTACATTGACTTAAATCTCAGATATCTTTAGAACGATCATTGGATTGGAATTTAACAAAGCGTCCATGGAGCCGAGTATTCCATGCCTCGATGTCGGATCAAATATATCCAACAACAGTCTTCGGCTCTCGGCCTTTAAGAATATGTAATTATGGGCTGTTATTCTATACGATCTGTTCCACATGTTTTTTGTTTTGTTGGACTTTTCGCCACCTTGACAAACATAGTATGGGCTGCTCTTTTTTAGAGTTCAGACAAAATCAGTTTCCTCTTGCAAGAGAGTGCTTTTTCTTAGCTAATCTTCGTTCTCTTGTCATGTCAACAACTATCCTATTTGTCTCTTTGTCATTTCTGCGAATTCCCTCTTTATTCTCTTCTTATCATCTCACAATAGTGCGATCCGGTCCAGTCCACTGATAAGAATCTATAAAGTAAGTATCAATATCACTCAAATCCATCATCTTCCTTCTTTTTCCAAGATATTTATTTACTCGTTGAGTTAAGCAGCAGAAAGAGAAGATCAAGATGGAGGGTAACATTAAGTGCTCAGCCAACTACGTGCCCTTAACTCCCATCACCTTCCTGGAACGCTCCGCCGTCGTCTATGCCAACAACATCTCCGTCGTGTACGGTGACGTTAAGTTCACGTGGAGACAGACACGTGAGAGGTGCGTTAGGCTCGCTTCTGCTCTCGTTCGCCTCGGTATCGCTGCTGGCGATGTGGTCAGTCCTCTTGTATCTTCTGGTTTACTTGTTGTTTCTTTAACTGTATAAGTACCGTTCAAGTCTTGCTTCTGTTTTTGGTTGTCTAGTAGTTGTTAGAACTTTCTGCTTTTCGTTGCAAATTTTGGCATAGATCAGAGGATGATTTGGATTTAATCTAACATTGATGACTGAGTGTTGGGACTGTTTAGCCTTTTGTTACCTTCTTTGCTTCACTATACCAACGAGAATCCTTTCTAATTTGAGTAGGTTGCTGCTTTGGCCCCAAACATTCCAGCAATGTATGAGCTTCATTTTGGTGTTCCAATGGCTGGAGCAGTCCTCTGTACTCTTAATACACGTCATGATTCAGTAATGGTGTCTACATTATTGAAACATTCAGGGGCCAAAATCATTTTTGTTGATTACCAATTCATGCCCATTGCCCAAGGAGCATTGCAAATTCTATCTGATTCGGGCAGCAAATTGCCTCTTCTAATTTTGATTGAAGAGCATATTCCATCTGCCACAGTTTTGTCTTCTGCAAGTTTGGAATATGAAGGTCTTTTAGCAATGGGAAGTTTGCATTTTGAGGTTAAACGGCCGAAAGATGAATGGGATCCGATCTCGCTTAATTATACTTCAGGCACGACATCAAGCCCGAAAGGTGTTGTTTACAGCCATAGAGGAGCTTATCTTAATTCTCTTGCAGCAGTTCTACTAAATGAGATGAGTTCCATGCCTGTATACTTGTGGTGTGTCCCTATGTTTCATTGCAATGGATGGTGCCTAACCTGGGGTATAGCTGCTCAAGGTGGTACAAACATCTGCTTAAGAAATGTCACTGTTAAAGGGATATTCAGTAAAATTGCTGAACATAAAGTCACTCACATGGGTGGTGCACCAACAGTTTTGAACATGATAATCAATTCACCGTCTAGTGATCGAAAACCATTACCGGGAAAAGTTGCAGTGATGACGGGTGCAGCTCCGCCGCCAGCTCGGGTCCTCTACAAAATGGCAGAACTGGGATTCATTTTAACTCACACTTATGGTTTGACAGAAACCTATGGTCCAGGGACAATTTGTACTTGGAAACCTGAATGGGAATCCCTGTCTCAAGAAGCACAGGCAAAGATCAAGGCTCGCCAAGGTGTGCAGCATCTCGGTATTGACGAAGTTGCTGTAAAAGATCCTGTAACGATGAAGGATGTACCAGCAGATGCAAAAACCGTGGGTGAGGTTATGTTCAGAGGTAATACTGTGATGAATGGATACTTCGAGAATTTGGAGGAAACAAAAGAAGCATTTAAGGGTGGATGGTTCAGGAGTGGAGACTTGGGAGTCAAACATCCAGATGGATATATAGAGCTTAAGGATAGATCAAAGGATATCATAATTTCTGGAGGGGAAAACATTAGCACAATCGAGGTGGAATCGGTACTCTTTGATCATCCAGCAGTCCTTGAAGCCGCTGTTGTGGGAAGACCTGACGATTACTGGGGCGAAACACCATGTGCATTCGTGAAGCTGAAGGATGGGTGTAAAGCCAGTGCAGAGAAGCTTATTAAGTATTGCAGAGATCACTTACCTCATTATATGGCACCTAAAACTATTGTTTTTGAAGACTTACCAAAAACTTCTACAGGGAAGGTCCAAAAGTTTGCTCTAAGAGAGAAGGCCAAAGCCATGGGAAGCCTTTCCAAGAGTAAACTGTAAAAGAACAAAGAAAACAATTATCGCAGGTAAGAACTTTGTTTCATACTTAGTATCTATAATTACAACTGTTTTGAAGAACAGATAATGGGGTAATGTTCTGTAACTACTTGCCAATGGTGGAAATGAGTTCTACCCTTCAGAACCCTGTATAGATATTTCATTAAGATTCAAACTCAATCCATTATCTTAATCAAGATACCTCAGCACAAAAAATAACTGTTTGAAATTCAATATGCAACTATTGTATACTTTCGAGACACTATCGACAGCTTTATACTGATTGTTGACTTGTAGGTAAGACTGTTCCAGGCTGAAAAGTCTGCCAGTCTAGATGTTCCTCAGCTTGATTCAAGCACTTGACGTTCCAACTGTGTCTAGTTGACATTTCCGTAGGCTTTAGGGATCTAGACTACAATAATCTGCACAGTAAATATCCATGTGATTATTTTTCAAAAAAGTTATCCATGTGATTGGTGGGATGATCTCAGGAAGCACGTCAGGAGCTTGGCAGAGAAACGTTCACGGTGGATTCTACCTTGGACAAGCTCTTCTAACCACCAAGGCATACAACGAACATGCTCTTACCAAGTCCTGCAAAACATGAACACTACGAGCCCATTGAACGATGATCTTATCATGTTGGTGAGATGTTAATGGGTAGGGCTGGGTCAGGAGCCAAGGGTTGGGTGGCCCGTGGCTCAGCCTGGCCTAACCTTATATATTTAAAAAAAAAGAGATAAAAAATGATGTTTTTTACGTTTCTGTATGGCTGAATCAGCCTGAGCTCGGCTTGTGATCAGGCCAAATAATTTTAACCCGTGTCTCGCCTGTGATTCAATTAATCGAGTCGGACTAAAATTGACATTCTTATCATTTTGGAGTAGTTTGTTAGTAATGGTACGAAAGATGAAGCTGGCGTGCACTATAAGAGTTACCCACAATAGGCAATAGCTTGCAATGCGAAAGTGACAGAGCAAGATGTTGACAAGTTGCGTGACATATAGGCTTAAAGAGAGCAAATGAACGCCTCCTAATCCGCCAAATTCCCTGAAATGGAATCAAGTAAAAGGAATCTTCAAAAAGGATCGACCTTTGCTGCTTTTAAAAGGGTCCTTTTATCTTGCATCCATTTGTATCTACTGATCCTGCAAGACTAGAAAAGAAAAGTTACAACGATGAAGTCAATAGAAGTACAAATTGTTTCTCAGCAAGATGTAAAGCCATCTGCTTCAACTCCTTCACACCTAAGAACCTTCAAGCTTTCTCTCTTGGATCAGCTTCTTCCCTCTCCTTATGCACCTACAGTCTGGTTCTATCCCATGAACGAAAATGGCAGCCACAGTGATGTTCATAAAAGGCTAGAGCTTCTAAAAAACTCTCTCTCAAAGACCTTAGCCCATTTTTATCCACTCGCTGGGAGGATGACAACTGATACTTCCATCGACTGCAATGACCAAGGAGCCAATTACTTGGAAACTAGAGTCAACTGTCACCTTAGTGACTTCCTTCACCAACCTGACCTTACATTTATACACGATCATCTCCTTCCCTGCCCCTTTTTTCCCACGGAACCGATTGCTGGAAGTTACGTGACTAACATTCAAGTGAACGTTTTCAAGTGTGGTGGTATCGCCATTGGTGTATGCATATCTCACCAGATTCTTGACGGAGCTGCATTGTGCACCTTCCTCAGGGCATGGACCGCCGTGGCACATGGTTCCAAGGAAGTAGTGTACCCAAACTTCATGGCTCTCTCTTCCCTGCAAATGACTTATGGCTTAGAGACTTGTCAATGAATATGTGGGGTTCCATGATGCAGAAGGGACATTGCGTTACAAAAAGATTCGTTTTTTATGCCTCTGCAATATCCAACCTCAAGAAAGCAACCAGTTCGTGTCTCACAAGCCCCACTAGAGTTGAAGTGATCACAGCTTTGTTGTGGAAATCCATCATGGAAGCTTCTGAACAATTGCATGGATTCAGGAGACCATGTTCGATGACACACTTAGTGAACCTACGTAAAAGAATGGAACCAACCTTGTCGGATAACTCGCTTGGGAATCTACTGTGGATAGCTAATGAAGAACACAGGGAGGAATCCAAACCAAAATTGGAGGACTTGGTGACTAAGGTGAGGAAAGCAATATCAGACATTGACGATGTCTTTGTTCAGAAACTGATGACAGGCAAGGAAGGGTATGGTTTGATGTCTGAATCAATCTACAACATCAATGAACTCTGTTCCAAAGATGGAACCGACAACTTGGGATTTTCTAGTTGGTGTAAATTGGGATACTATGATGCTGATTTTGGGTGGGGCACGCCTGTCTGGGTTAGTAGTTTCGGGTTGGCAGGTACAATGGTTATGAATCTAGTCATTTTGAACGACACAAGATCAGGCGATGGTATTGAAACCTGGGTGACCTTGGATGAACCATTGATGGCCACATTAGAAGGCAACACTGAGCTCCTCAACTACGCAGGTTTGAACCCAAGTCCCTTATCGATTGAATACCGAGTCTGTTTTACATAGCCAGGGACTAAGCTCTAGAGTTCAGTCCCACTGTTCTTTCTGGTTCTCTAAGACTTGTTATAGAAATTGCAATAATAGAATCAGTGCATCGTCATCTCCAGAGTAATCGGAACATATCGTTCAAAGTCTGAAACTCGAACCTGCAACTTTGAGGATATCATTTGATAGTTGCTTATCAAATAATCCAAGTTACCTTAGCTGATATTCTCTTCAATGTCATCAGAATACAACTAGTCTACTGCTAGGAGGTTGGGACTATCTCTTCTTCCGACATTCTAGTTAATATCATCTGATAGATTCGAATGTCAGCTAACAATAATGAAATGCTCAAACATTGGAAATGGATGAATATGACAGGTATAACTAGGATTACTACTAGTTGAGTATAATTACAAATTTGTATGCACTATAATACAACAATCTTTCAGATGTTTTCTGCTTGTAGAAAACATTTTAACAACTTTACAAACTCCATTTAGAAAAGATTTCCTTTTGTCCTTTTCTTTGTTTTGGATGTGTAAACAGTAACACATTCCTCATCCTGGTCAATGGACCCAAATAACCATTTCCCCCGAAGTATACACCTTTTCCAATTCCCAATCCAAAATAGATATCCAAATACAATAGCTCCTGCAAGAACATCAAGTTATAAATGAAAACAAGACCAGAACATTCCTTTTAGCCTAAATTTGATGTTCAAGTTAAGAAGTCATTAGAAAATAATCTATCTCAATTTCAGAAACGTGCCTTTTTTAACACAAGGTCACATCAAAATGTAAGTTATAGGTCTAACTTGCATGGTATGAAGGAGCAATCACAAACCTCGAAGTGGCAACAATTGTTAGCATGGATATTAATCCAGACGTCCCATGTTTGGTAGCTCATGTTTGTCAACTATACTCTCAGCGTCTGTTTCATGTATCTGAGAGCAGATCGCAACATTGCCCTTGCTTTCCTATCTGGAGTGCATCCAGACAAAATCATCTCTTCATAAACAGATGGAACCTGAAAACAGTCATCTATTATATAGAAGCCACAGATAAATGATATATACTTAAGGACTATACAGTGCATGAATCATTCACAATAATGTGAGCACGAGAAAAAGCAAGAGAGACAACTAGATATAAGATGGCTGTAATCGGGCTGTGATCAAATGCATAAAGAATGACAAAAGCTTTAACGTATCTAGACAGGCCTTATCCAACCACATGCAATCCTACCACCCAAGCCAGTCTAAGCTTATGCTCCCTAAAGAAAAACTTCCGCTAATTGAGTTGTTAGTTAGGTATTGTCCTTTTCATGTAATTAATCGGATTTCGGAATACGAAGGTTGCAGTTGATTTACTCATGCTCAAAGAAAAGATAAAATAGCGATCCCAAAATAGAGCACAAATACAGGAAGCC
>JAOQMM010000002.1:246085-265634 GCA_027563515.1 Erythroxylum platyclados
CACTTTGTGCTGATTTGAACGAGTCTAAGAACACGAAAATGCTCCTGGACGCTTATTCTGTACTTACGAAGCTTCCCATGATAGAGGCCTTCACCTAACTCATGCAATGTATATTACCTTCTACAATCACTTACAATGGAATTTGATGTATGGGCATATTTATAATATTTTCTGTCCATAAAAATATTTGTTTCTAAAATTATTTGTTTATGTATTTATCTATATTTTTTAACCAACTCAAAATTTTTTGATATTTTTTTTTCTTGTGAGCCTATGAAAATAATTTTTTTACTAAAAAAAGATAAAGTTATATATTTTTAAATTTTTCCAGAATTTGTATTTCAGTAAGATTCTTGTCAAAATATTGTTGTTGTTTTTTTATAATTCGATCCGTTGTCGTCTCTATTATGAACACGAACACAAGAAGTAAACATATTTCAAGAAATGAGGGGGAAAAGTTGGCGTCAAAAGGAAAAACGACCCAAAACATGATATGATGTGAATAATATATGGAAATTGGAAAGAAACATAGTCTCAGCCTCTCAGGTTGGACTTTCCACTATCGGATTAAACAAATTCGTCGGTCCAAGCAGGTGGTTTTTGCGTGTACAACTTCCATGGAATTTATTCCAAAGAAAACGACCTTTGTCTTCATTTCCAACCCTTTTGGAAATTCCTTTAACCCTTTTTCCTTTCACCGCCTTAACAATAAAAGTTAGTGACTTGAAATCCACGCCAGTTTCAATCAGGAAATATACAAAAATTAGGGATTCTTATAAATATTTTTGAGTTTTTATATTCAAGCTGTACAATTCAACTCAAACTAAAACTTAAAAGTCTCTTCTAATTTAACTTAGAATTTATCAAATTAAGCTTTAATAGTTAATTTTGGGGCTAAAAATACATTTTGAATCTAATCGTTTACAATAGAAAATATAACAAACCCTAACATTCTGAAACGTTCAGATTGAATTCTAACGTTTTTAAAACTTTCAAAATAAATTCTAAGTGAATAAAAAATTTAACGAGATTAACTTTTAATCAGTTAAATATCACGTTAAAATAAAAGTAAACTCTACTGCTACATGACAAGTGAGACTTATCGTCTAAAAATATAATATTTGATTAATTTATAAAAGCTAATTATGTGTTATGTTAGTATTGACATGACATTTAAATAATAGAGAGTTAATTCTATCAAAATTTTCTGTTTAATTAGGATTTATTTTAAATATTTTTAAAATGTTAGAGCTCAATTTAAACTTTTCAAAATGTTAAGATTTAAATTATATTATATGGTAAAATTTAAGGATCAAAACGTACTTTTGACCTTAATTTAGGGCTAATTATAAATAAACTAGTGTTGACAAATCATATTTACAGGAAAATAAGTGGCTGAGGCCTAAAAGGTCGGCAGAGAATAGCGTATATATTCCTAAAGGGATTCAAAATTGGGCTTGAAGAAGTTGTTAAAACTTCAGCACCAATCCAATCATATCTACAGGAAAATAAGTGCTGAGGCCTAAAAGGTCCGCAGATAATAGAGTATATATTCCTAAAGGGCTTCAAAATTGGGTTTGTGGAAGTTGTTTAACCTTCAGCTCCAATCCATTATGATGCAAACACTAATACTCCATGTCAATAAGTTGCCTGTTTCTCACAGCCAGCTTCTGGAATCGAAGTATAACATTAAAAAAAAAAAAAAAAAAGACTTCAATGACATCTACAATTGAAATGTAAAATTTGAAAAGGTTTAATAATATACAACTTTTTTTTTACACTGTAAATAGATCATTTCAAAAAGGCATAATATTTTATAAATGAATAGGTTAATAATTAAGTATACTATTCATAATTAAATCTATTTACGTTAATAATAAATTAGATTGAACTAAAATATAACATAAGATTAAATTCAATTTTTTTAAGTTCAAGTTTAATTTGATCAAATTTAATTTTATCTAGTAATTTTTAGTTGATTTAATTTGAGTTTGAATTAACTTATTATAGTTAATCAAAATTTAAAAGAATTATTAAATTTGAATTTGATTAAACTAAATATTCAAACTTAAATTTGAATGTCATTAAATTGAATTTAATCATGAATGACCGAACGGGCACTATCAATTTGGTAAGTTGTTTTGCCAGTTTCCAATTCAATCAAAGTAGTTTTCTTACACTCTTTGTCTTTGATCTAAATAAGCAGCGAACTACTCATTTAAGTAAATGATTTCAGGTAATGCGATTCCACTAATCATCCTTTTTATTGTTTTTGAGTCTTTTGAGTTTTGACAGATCAGAAATCGATCTCGTCTGATTGAAAAAAGATATTCCTACTAAATTACACAATTTCAATTAAATTATAAATATTATTCAAAACACATTATTCATAAGATATTACTTACAAAATTCACGTGATATAAAAAAATAGTATAAATAGGATTTACCTATCGACCATGTGAAGCATCAAGTCTAATATGAGTGGAATTATGTGATCATGGGATCCAATGACAAATTGCAGTTTCATCATGAAGGGTTGGTGTTCCTTCGACTGTGGCCAGACGGCAATTTCCTCCGGCTAAAAACAGAAAAGTAGAAACTGAAGCTCATCAGAAAGCAGCAAACCAGTTGGTCTGATATCACAACATAAGATGGTTCCGAATAAGTTGTATGAGATCGATCCAAGAAGTGGTTTCTGCAAGTCCAACTCCACTTTCTACAGCAAACGTAAGACACTGTCTTTACCAGCGAACGACTGTTTAGATGTCACCACTTTCATTTCCTGTCAGCCTCACCGTGGCAGCATAGCTTTTATCGACGCCACCACGGGCCAAGAACTCACCTACAAGCAGCTGTGGACAGCCGTGGACTCCGTCGCGGCGGGATTGTCGGAGTTAGGAGTCCGTAAGGGCCAAGTGGTCCTCGTCCTGTCTCCAAACTCCATCTTCCTCCCCATTGTTTACCTTTCCGTGATGTCCTTAGGTGCCATTATAACCACCACAAACCCTCTCAACACTCCTCGAGAAATAGCTACACAAATCGCCGATTCCAAGCCCTCACTCGCCTTCACCACTCTCCAACTCGTCCCAAAGCTTGCACCTTACAACTCAAGCTTGCCCATCATCCTCATGGATGACCAAAAAGACTGCAAAGGTAGAATCCTGACAACTTTTTGGGACATGATTAAGAAACCACCGAGAACCCTAGTCAGAAACAAGGATGTCGTGTTCCAGGACGACATAGCCACGCTGCTTTACTCATCAGGAACAACCGGTCAAAGCAAAGGCGTGATGTCTTCGCACCGTAACATGATCGCGATGACACAGAGTCTCGTTGAACGCATGAAATTAGACGAGAGAGAACGCATTAATGTATGTACTGTTCCGATGTTCCACACCTATGGCCTATCTGTAGCTACTTGCTCTCCAGCATTAGGATCCACCATTGTAGTACTCACGAAATTCGACTTGCACGAAATGTTATGGGCAGTTCAGAGGTACAAAGCCACCGATCTTCCTCTTGTGCCACCTATATTAGTCGCAATGGTCAATGGGGCTAATGAGATAAAGTCAAAGTATGATTTGAGTTCGCTCAAGTCGGTTCTGTGTGGAGGTGCTCCTCTGAGCAAAGACATGATAGAAGGGTTTTTGGAGAAGTACCCAACTGTGCAATTTCGTCAAGGTTATGCGTTGACTGAATCGAACGGAGGTGGTGCATCGACGGAAACCATGGAAGAGTGCAGGAGATATGGCACGGCAGGGTTGTTGACGGCGAGTTTGGAGGCGAAGATTGTTGATCCTGAGACCGGCAAAGCTTTGCCGGTGAACACAACTGGTGAACTGTGGCTTAGAGGTCCCTACATTATGAAGGGTAAGACTATCTCTTCTCACTCTTGAATAATTAACATGATGACGCTATCCAGGATAGGAAGATCTTGAACCAAGATTTGAATAATGTTAAGATATTACTAATCATATTAGGAACGCTTCCTGTTCCTGCACTGTGCGATAGAGACAGTTTGTCCTCTTCCTCTTCCTCAGGAGTTGAAAGTTGTACCGCAATACAAGAATGTTCGAGAAAATAAGTGCATATTAGGATAAATTTTTATTAAAATTAAATAATATTTTAACAAAATTTGAGTCAAGAGCTTCAGATTTTGTATGTATAAAATTACACAAGTATAATCATTTATAAATTTTAATTATTACAATCATATACATCTTATTTTTTAAAAATTCTAAATAATTTAAAAACAATTTAAATAAATTTTATTATTATTTTAAAATTTAAAATACAAATATATATTTTTAAATACCGTTGTGTATTGCAAATATGATAATTTGTTATTTCTAGCGTTGCAAAAATTAGTTATACATATTTTTTATCATTGCCGTCACGTTTCAATTAAAGTTTAGTTAAAAGGTGAGAGTTAAAAAGATCTAATAATACGTAACCTTATCTCTACCTAATAAAAAAGTTATTTATGGTATAAATATTCATATACTTTATAAGAAAATTATAAATTATAAATTATAAATGGTGAGTTAGGCTGTATTTACGAATTATGGAGACAATTATAAGCATAAGTCTAACTTTAAATAGAATTGATTATAATAAATTACATATGACAGTGATTGGTAATTATGATTCAGATTATTATTAACATATAATTTTTTATGCGATTTTGTGCTTTATTAATATTTGAGAATCTCGATCACAATTAGCACGTGATCAATTGTAAAATTTTTAAGATGGTCGTCAGTTTTCTTCGGACACGTAGTAGATCGCATACTTAATGTTTCATCTTACGGTCCACGACTGCAACTTCGAAGAGTCTACCGTCATGGCGTCCTTCAAAAGTCAAAAATGACCAACTTGTAGTCTATTTTAAGAGCAAAACCAGGTCCGTAGACCAAACAGCGGATAACCCATTTTGAGATCGGAGATAGTGAACTACATGGCAAACGCCGGCGACGCCATGATCGATCCGAGAAGTGGTTTTTGCAGATCCAACTCTATCTTCTACAGTAAGCGCTTGCCTATGCCACTACCAAAAAATGATTTCCTCGACGTCACCACATTTATCTCTTCACAGGCCCACCATGGCACGGTGGCGTTTATCGATGCCGCCACCGGCCGCCACCTCACGTTCGCGGACCTCTGGAAAGCCGTCGACTCCGTCGCAAGCGGTCTCTCTGAAATGGGAGTTCGTAAGGGTGACGTCATCCTTCTCCTATCGCCTAATTCGCTCTTCTTTCCCATTGTTTGCCTCGCCGTGATGTCTCTAGGCGCCATAATCACCACCACCAATCCTCTCAACACTCCAGGTGAAATCGCCAAGCAAATCGGCGATTCCAAGCCTTCATTCGCCTTTACTACTCTTCAACTCGTTCCCAAGCTCCTTGCCTCTAGCCCAAATCTTCCCATCATCCTCCTAGATGACGACGAAAGGTCCACCAGAGTGGAAGCTAAAGTCGTTACGACGTTGATGGAGCTGATGAAGAAAGAACCAATAGAGAACCGAGTCAGAGAGCGAGTCCACCAAGACGACACTGCAACTCTACTGTACTCCTCAGGGACAACAGGAGCAAGCAAAGGTGTAGTCTCCTCACACCGTAACTTAATCGCAATGGTCCAAACTGTTATTGGTCGTTTCAATGAAGATACAGATCGCAAATACATTTGCACAGTGCCTATGTTCCACATCTACGGTTTAGCTGCTTTCGCGACGGGTCTGCTCGCATCAGGAGCAACAATCATAGTACTTTCCAAGTTCGAAATGGCAGAGATGTTGTCTGCAATCCATCGTTATCGTGCCACGGATTTACCTCTAGTGCCACCTATTCTCGTGGGGATGATCAACGCGTCTGAACAGATAAAATCCAACCATGACCTTAGCTCGCTGCAGACGGTTTTGTCCGGTGGAGCACCGCTGAGCAAAGAAGTAATAGAGGGGTTTGTGAATAAGTATCCAAACGTGAAGATTCTACAAGGTTATGGTCTGACCGAATCGACGGGGATTGGTGCGGCAACGGAGAATTTGGAGGAAAGTAGAAAGTACGGGACGGCGGGTTTGTTGTCCCCGAGCATGGAGGCGAAGATTGTTGATCCGGATTCCGGTAGAGCTTTGCCCGTGAACCAGACAGGAGAGCTTTGGCTCAGGGGTCCCACGATTATGAAAGGTTGGTGTCGCTTTCTAGCTTTACTTTTTGGGATCAGATCACCTGATTCGTTATTTGCCGATGTGACCTCCGAGTATTCATCCATTCAGTAGGTCCTATTTATTGAATAAATGAATGTTTATAAACCAATATAGAGTAGATATTTTTCCTTACCAACTTCTTATATTTGTTTGCCGTCATAAATGAAGATGTCACAGTAATGTTCCAGCTTGAATAAGTAACCTTCTGTTTGGTAATGTTACTAGATTTTAGGAGCAAGGACTATGAGAGTAGCTATTTGTGTCCTCACACTTTGCGAGCTTTCCAGGTATAGTACGGCTACTTGCAAGATGGTGATGTAATGATCTCGAGCCTCTGTTCAACGATACTCGAACTAGATGGTTATGTTGGAAACTAAAGAACAAAGAAATTAGAACTAAAAGGACCTCTGTCTCAGCACATCCATTTAAACATAATGACTAACTGCTACATGCTTGACATTTATAACGACATTTAAGAGAAATAATTATCATTTTTCTTGATGTTTTCATCCTCGAAGCGATCGGCGTGACTGGAAGAAGTTAACGGAAGAATCGTCGTTGTGTGTTTACAATATCGTGGGATTGATCCTTGCTGATAACTTGGGTTGGTTTTGTTGCTTTCACAGGTTATTTCGGGAACGTTGAAGCGACTTCATCGACTCTTGATTCAGAAGGGTGGTTGAGAACTGGAGACCTCTGCTACATTGATGATGATGGCTTCATTTTTGTGGTTGACAGGCTGAAAGAGCTGATTAAATACAAGGGTTACCAGGTATTACTTCCACACTTCTTAGGACCATCAGTTCCGATTGCACTTTCGTGTTCTAATCTCGAACAGGTTACGGATGCTACTGCTACTACTGATTTAAGTATAAGATTTCATGTTCTTCCATAGCGCTAGTTCAAGAAACTGACTTAATGGGCTTTCTTAAATTCACATGTTAGGTTCCTCCAGCAGAACTAGAGGCCTTGTTGCTTTCCCATCCAGATATTTCTGATGCTGCCGTGATCCCGTAAGTCTTCCCTTGTCTCTCTTTCTAGTTCTGATAAAGCCCCTGCTTCTTGTATATACAAGATCATTTGCAGTATTCACCATCGAGACGTCCCGGGAAAATCACCGGAAACAGCATTGTCCTTAATGAGAGCAACTTACTTTTGTGTCAATTTTAATCTCTGTTTGAAATGGAAGGTCTGAGAATCATCTTCTGCAGATTTCCTGACAAGGAGGTTGGACAGTTTCCCATGGCATACATTGTAAGAAAGCCTGGAAGCAGTTTGTATGAAAGTTCAGTGATGAATTTCATAGCCAAACAGGTATGTCTGAAACCTCAAACATTAACTGCTACTGCCAGGGAACAGAATATTATTAATCAGCATCGTCTCACAACGCTCTGGATGCTATGTAGGTGGCTCCATACAAGAGGATAAGGAAAGTTGCTTTCATTGCTGCCATACCCAAGAATCCATCTGGCAAGATTCTGAGAAAGGATCTTATAAAGCTTGCAACTTCAAAACTATGAACGCTTTTTGGCTATCTACTGTACTAAATTGTGTTAATCGTTCTTGGTTTCCTCTTTGCACTGCATTGACAATAAGTGCATTTCCTGTTTAAACTTGATCGATATGATTAGAACTACTTGTTCTGTATATATGCTCTTCTCCATGCCACTTGAATTTCAGCCAGATCTAACTTGAATAAGCTGGTTCGAACCAAAGTCCGTTCAAGGACATACCCGAAAAGCTCAAATCCATTTCATAGATTGAGTTTTGACCTCTTTCAATATAAAAAGGATATTTTTAATGGAAAAGAAGAACTTGAAAAAAAAGGATAAGAAGGAGAAACTTAAAGAAGATAATTCAAAGCATTTTAACGGGAAAGAAGAACTTGAAAACAGAAAAAAAAAAAAGAAAAAAAAGTAACTTTAACAAAGCAAAACCACAAGAGAACATGAAACAAGTTCTCTTCTATTTTGCATCACTAGCAACAGGAAAGAGGCAGTCTTGGTAACGCCATTAAGGGGAACTAAGAACCAATCATTTACAAGCTAATGGGAAGCACGCATAGTATACTGGTCTAGACCCTGCATTTCTGTTTGGACACAGTGCTTATGTAAACACACAACGACGATTCTTCCGACAACTTCCTCCGGTCACGCCGATCGCTTCGAGGATGAAAACAACAAGAAAAATAATAATTATTTCTCTTAAATGTCATTATAAATGTCAAGCATGTAGCAGTTATTCATTATGTTTAAATGGAGGCAAATGTCATTTGAATACAAGAAAAGAAGGGGACCAGAAAAGAGAAAGTTTCGATAAAGCCTTCACTTGTTCAGCTTGTTCCTTCCATGGGGTTGCAGGATGATCTAAGCCAAGTAAAGTTCCTTGCGTCAGCCTTAAGATTCAACCTTTGTAAAGAGGTTTTCTCTTTAGATCAGACATAATTAGTCACTTGTCTGAGTTCTATAATATCCATAATCCATCTGCATAACCATGTTTAAGAAAAGTAGGTAAGGAAATGCCTAGATTAACTTCTGCTGCAAGATCATAAACTAGAAACTGCACTAAACTTTAGAAAAGTTAGTTGAGCAATCCTTTTACATAGATAAGAGCATTCAGTCCTCTTGCTCAGTCAATATTCCACTTTGAGTCAATATTTCACTGCCATTGGTCCATGTAAGCTTCCATCTTCACTCTTCACCATGAATATTCAACAGAAAACACAGCCCCTGGGCCACCATGTCTAGGCCAGACAATATCAGTGGAAGTCACTCCTTCAAAATTCAGTGCTCAAATCCCACTCAAGGTTCTCCAATTTGGACCACAAGTTGGTGTACTATATAATTAGTACCCATACAGCCTCCAAAACACCGAAGGCCCTTTCTCTTCACGACTGATGAGTAGTCCCATAGCAAGTCCTATGAAGAAAGCAATTGAGACAATGCACTCTCACTTGGAAGAAGTTGGCCACTTCACTAAGCTTGACCCACAAGAGGCCTGGCTTCCTATAACTGAGTCTAGGAATGGCAACTCATACTATGCAGCATTTCACACCCTGAGTTCAGGAATTGGGTTTCAAGCCCTTGTTCTTCCTTTAGCTCTCACAACTCTTGGCTGGTAAATACAAAGTTAATAACTTTTCATATCAGAGAACCGGAAATTTCCAAAGAGAAGATAAGTAACTTATACCAATCTATGTTGTTGCAGGAATTGGGGGATTCTATGTCTATGCATAGCTTTCATGTGGCAACTATATACCCTGTGGTTACTAATTCAGCTACATGAATCAGAGTCGGGGCTACGGTACAGCAGATACCTTGGACTATCAATGGCTGCTTTTGGTGAGGAGGATCATTTTCTATCATATGACCCAAAATAGCTCATACTTGCATGTTCTTTATATAATCATCCAAATTGTTCTGCTAATGCTTCCAGTAGATCAATACTATACTTTCATGGATTATAATCACACAATCAACATGTCACATCATTGCAAAACATCGGTTCTTTCAAAACGAACTAAAAGTTAAAATATGGGATTTTTCAGGCGAGAAACTGGGGAAACTGCTAGCTCTTTTCCCGATCATGTATCTATCAGGTGGAACTTGTGTGATCCTGATCATGATAGGTGGTGGAACCATGAAGATATTTTTCCAAATTGTATGTGAAGATGAATGCAACGTGAAGCCACTGACAACTATAGAGTGGGACGTGGTGTTCACTTGCTTGGCTATACTTCTTGCTCAGCTTCCCAATCTGAACTCCATCGCCGGAGTTTCCCTGATCGGAGCAATCACAGCAATCAGCTATTGTACTTTGATTTGGGTTGTTTCAATCATCAAAGGTAGGCCTAATGGAGTACCGTATGATCTTTCACCAGAAGAACCAAAATCTGAAATGGCTGGACTCTTTAATGTCCTTAATGCACTGGGGATCATCGCATTTGCTTTCAGAGGTCACAACCTTGTACTTGAAATACAGGTAACTAGACCACCATTTTCTACAGAAATTAACATGTCTTTAATTAAATCTTAGCCAAAAAGTGATGTATCTTCTTCTGCTAGGGGACTATGCCTTCGAGCACTAACCACCCATCTCGTCTTCCAATGTGGAGAGGTGTAAAATTCTCTTACTTGATCATAGCTATGTGCCTGTTTCCCCTTGCAATAGGTGGATATTGGACCTATGGAAATCTGGTAAGTACAGAAAAAGTTAGGAGTGGCAAAAGGGTCTAATCTGACCCAAGTTAATGGCCAAAATTCGAATTAACTATACCGAATCCTGAAAATTTGATCTCCATAAGGCTCAGTCACGGTCCAGCCAATTGCTGCCCCTAAAAAAAGTAATTTTCTTGTTAAATAGTTGTAACAAATCATTTATTTGATCTAAAACTAAAACGAGTTAACTAAATGACAGATTCCAGGAAATGGAGGGATGTTGAATGCTTTGTAAAAACACCATAAACATGATACCTCAAAGGCCGTACTGGGAATAGCATGTCTACTCGTTGTAATCAACAGCCTCAGCTCCTTTCAACTTTATGCCATGCCAGTTTTCGACAACTTGGAGGTCAGATATACAACCAAGATGAACAGACCATGTCCACGGTGGTTGCGTTCTGGGTTCAGGGTCTTCTTTGGATGCTTAGCATTATTCATATCTGTGGCACTGCCATTCCTGCCGAGCTTGGCAGGGCTGATCGGTGGAATCGCACTGCCACTCACCTTAGCATACCCATGTTTCATGTGGGTACTTGTAAAGAAACCTAGGAGATATAGTGCAAGTTGGTGTCTCAATTGCTTATTAGGAGTTCTTGGGATGGTGGTTAGTGTCTTGGTCACCACCGGAGCAATATGGAGCATTGCAACCATGGGAATAGATGTTCACTTCTTCAAGCCACAGTGAGGATTCCTTTAGTCTAGCACAGGGTGTCTTTGTAAAACCTGACCGATTTAGGACAGTGTATATTGCTGCCTGATCTCTTTCACTCGTGTAAGATAAAAGTGAAAAACTGACATGTTTGCAGTGCTGTTTAGCTTTTTATACTACAGGTTAAGCATCAATCCTTCGAGCTACCGATTTAAAACCAAAAAACAAGTTCGAACCAACCGATATTAACAGATCAAATACATTTGCGCTTTCAACTAACCAAACCCGAAACCTGTCAAAGATGGGAGACAATTTGAGAGCATCCCATCACCAATTGGTCCACCTGTATGGGGCAGTACCATTTAGGTTTGTTGTTTATGATTGCTAAAGTAATTCTAGCTTGAAGTGGTAGAAGATATTTGGTCCCTCCATTAGTATTCTGAGTTATATGGTCGTCTTGAGTGGCTTTCTGAACAGCCACTAGATGAAGGCAATTACCAATTTTCAGTATCAACATTCTAAATGTTATAGTTCATGCTCTTTTGGGCGGGGGAACTAATCATAGTCAGGCTCCTTGTTCAACTTTCAATTGAAGGGACTTTCTTCTTGCCACATAAACAGGCTTACTAGAGTAGGTAAATAAGTAAGATGAGGAAGCACACAACCTTATTTTCCTTGGAATTCCTAAATATCCTTCAGTCTTTCAATATGTAAACCACATAGAAGAGCCTTTTTCTGATTTTATATATGAATGAACTCCATCATTCACACCCCCCTCTTTTCTCAAGATCAGTGGTGCTAATGTATGTCTACAAAAAAAATCAAGTCCCACAAACATCATCATCATCATCATCAAATAAGTATCTTAAAGCCTTGCACTTCAATTGTCTGCAATTTTGGATAGCCACCATCTGTCTTCAGAACGTGTGGGCAAGTACTTCCCTAGCAGCTGCAACAGCTGAAAAATCTGAGAGTGATGACCATCGGCTACTTGAATAATAACTTCTCAACCTTCCATCACGAACAGTATGAAGTCTCCACTTCAAACAATGTGATCTTAAAGTGATGGCCTCAACCATATGCTTTACATAACTCGCTTTTCATGCAGTTAAAAATTCAAGGAATCTTGTAAAAAAAATGGGTCAGGGCTCTCAGAATGTACACAACAGATTCTTGTTGCTGAGGAAAAAGTTCACTACTACATAGTTTTACATGGATAATGGGAGAAGCATTCTTCGCTTCTTTTTCCTATTTAACCTCACTTGCTTTGTAACTTTCATGCCCACAAGCAACAGCACTGTAATGCAAATTAAGATAAAAGCAAGTTGCAAATGCTTAAAATATAAAGAAACTGCTGAAAATACAAGGAAAGCTAGGCTAACGAGTTCCCATATCACAAATATCACCACATCCACCCTGAAAAAAGAAAAAACAAAAGAAAGCAGAAACAAAATCAATACTGACGTCAAAGTATACAAATTGAATGGCTCTATTGGAAAAAAAAACCATCAAACAGAAGTATTTTAGATAAGAATTCTCGAACTTGCAATAGTCTCCTTAACACAGCTTAGTAACTTTTGTCAAAAACATACATGAGATACCATGGGAGCGAAACAGCACCGAAAAACCATAATTATTTTCATTCCTATCTTTCCATTTCAGAAAGATACAGTCCTACAGTCACCATAAGTATTTGGAAAGACTGAACCTTCTCCTTTTGCAAATGCCCATACCAGCTTTGGTAAACTTTGAGCTACACTGAAATTGTACAACAAGTGCAAATCAAATTTGAATAGGGATGACAATGGGCTAACCCATGGGTCTAAATTCATGTATTTTCAATAGGCCAAATGACCCATACTAGTCCGAGACTGAATTTTTCTAAGCAAAACAACAACGTTTTACTTAGAAAGGTTAGGCCTCGAACAAGCCTGAGCCTAGGTAAAACAAACTTGGACTCAATTAAAAAAAAAATCGATATTTTACGCATTTAATTTTTAAAAAATTATTTTAAAAAAATTAGCAAGACCGGTCTATGAGCCGACTAGTGCCATCCCTAAATTTGAGAACCAGTAGTAGATCGTTGAATGGAAGAAAGGCAGCTTATTTAAATCAATAAAACAGTTAAAAACCTCTCAATACATGTCATCCCACACATGATGCACCAAAAGTTCTGGAATGTTTTCAATTTCAGTCACATTAGACTCAGTGTTCATCATCTTGAATGTGATTATTAAAGGCCATCCTCGTACTAAAATTCATTCTAGGAATATCAATTCATTCGATTCACAAAGTATCCTATTAAATCTAAATAATCTGTCAAATCTTCAATCGACAACCACGCATGCCACCAGAATCCATTAACAAGTCTCAAGTTTTTTCTAACCATACTTTCATTTCATTAACTTCGTCCCATTTTTAATCGCCCCAATTCAACTTTTATTTCAACTCATATATGCAAGATTACAAAAAAGTTGCGCAACAATCAAAGAGAACCATAAGATATGGAAATCAGATAACGAAGATAGAACTTAATATAGCGATCCGATTGACAAACCAATCAATTGAAGCTTATATTCCAGGTTTTCGCTCCCAGTGAAAAAAATATTAAAACGAGAACACACATCAAATCCAAGCTGATTCCCTAAAGACACTCACTTTAGCTTCATTTTCTGAATCAGAAAGGATCTCGTGACGATCATGACAGAAATAACAACAATAACAACTGAGACAACACTTCAAATCTGGAACAAGAGCAGCAGGGCACTAGAAAACCAAAGGGGGCGGTCCTGATTTACCTTGAATACGTGGGATTGGAGCTGGAAGTGGAAGAAAAGAAAGAAACAGAGGCCCAATCGTGTTTGGATCGAATCTGATACTCTCTCAACTGCTCCGCCAGATTCGATCTTGTTATCATCTCTATAAGCCTCTTCCACTTTCTGCTTCTCTGTATCTTTCTCGTTCTAATCCCAGATGTTTAGTTATGAAGAGAGTGAGAAAGAACCAGAAGAAGCGAATTGAACGGCGAACAGAGATAACAAGAAGGAAAAAGGCCAAGAATGATGATGATGATGGTCTGGTTCCCTTAATTTAGTCTCCTTTGGTAAGTTGACTGGACCCTCTCTCACACTAAAATTTCACCCCTTTTCATGGGTCGGACTCGGATCAAATTAGATTTGGGTTTAAACATTTAAAGATTATTTAATTTTCAAATATTAAATCGAAATCGGCGGGCTTTGACTTTTGTCCGTAGGTTGACTTCTTAACACGACACCGTCCCATATATGAGGCCTTGTTATCTCTATTATTCATAAAAAATCCATAGTTTAAAAATTATTACTCAATTTGGAGAGATTATTCGAGTATTAGATGGAAAGGTTGCAAACAGCTTTGTGCTTGAAAGCATTGTAGTAATATCGAATTTCAGTAAATTCTTTATTTCAAATCGGCTTTGATTAGTAAATAAGTATAGTGAGATATGATAACAGATAATGTCTTAATTTTAAAGAATTTTTTAGTAGAGATGGCAGTAAAACTTGTGCTCCATCTAATCTAATTCAATTAAAATTTGAGTAAGATTTGGATTTTTTTTTGAAAATTTTGAATTTTAAGTTAGGTACAGGCTCAAACTATATTGGATGGATCCGGTTTGAAACTAATAAATTATAAAAATGCGACATCAATTTTTATTTTTAATTTAAAAAAATATAAAATTTCAATTCCCATCTCTATTCTTTACTGTTAGATAATACAATTATTTTTGTTACCTCTAATCCTCATCTTAACCATGAGCTTATGAGAGTGTTGGACCTATTTATGTTCGGTTATTTAGCATGGAATGCATAGTTGATATCAACAATTTTCAACGGAGAGATAGACTTTATTCTAAGTATCCCAATTAGCTAGACCAAGAATGTATTTGGTTTATTTGAAGAAATGGTAATAAGATTTATAATAAATATAGTAAGGAATTGAATGATTTTTATTTTTCTTGTAATCAAAAGCTTATACAGTATTTTTTTAAAAATTAATATAAAAATATTGTTCATCTAATCATAAAATATTATCAAATATTATTTTTTCATTCTTTACTTCTTCTTTTTTTTATATCAATCAACCAGACACTCCGCAAGCAAGAATGTTCAATCATGATCTTATTCAGAGGGGCGATTTTTAGTCCGTGTTCAACGTATTCTCATCTATCAGAGGTACTTAATAATGTTGTTACAAGTAATTATTCTGACTTTTGAAAAAATTCATGGAACTAAATATCTCCCTAATGTACGTTGTTTTTTGGATAATGTGTTCTAATTGTTTGTCTACAAAGTTGCCTTGGTCCATAAATATGTTGCTATTAAGAATGTTTATCTAATTTGTGAGGTTATTGATGAGTCGAAAATTTATATTTTTTTAGACTGCTTGTATGCTAAAAAATGTTAACTTCCAGAGGATATGAGTTATTTCAAAGGTGGAGTATAGTTATGCTTAATTGGTTTCAATTAGTCACGTTTAGATGTGATGAGAAGACTCTTACGATGTCATATTATGTTGCAATTTGTGATGATAATAATTAAATTGTGATTATCATTGTCAAAATAACTACTTTTACTTCTGGTCCTTCATGTTATTGTGAAATAACACAATTTTTTCATTGTGATTTTTTAAAAACCTAACCAGTTTGATTAATTTAACCATCAAAACTTTAGACTTTTTATTTTTTTATTTTCAGTTTTTTATTTTTTGATTCGATTTATTTTAAGACTATTGTTGTTAAAAATCGATCAATTTATTAATTAATCGATCATAAACAAGTTCTTATAAATCAAAATTATTTAATTAATTTTCATTTAACAGTCTCTTTTTTCAATTAAATTTTAAAATTTTCGATAAGTAAGAATAATCTTTTTCAATCATATTTTAAAATTTTTAATTTTATTTAATCTTTAACTATTTTATGACGGTCTTATACTTGTTGAATTTTTTAAACCTTAAATTTTTTATTTTATTAGTTTAAATTTTAAAGTATTGGTAATTTGTACGGAGGTAATGAAATTGCTATCTCACATAAGAGTATTTAGTTAAAGAGTGTCAAATTATATAGTATGTCCTTGATCATCTTAATTAAGATTTCTCATTCCAAAAAACTCAGTCATCATAAATTATGGCATTAAATAATAGTTCTAAAACAAAGGAATATTTTTAATGATTTTCTAATTTATAGAAAAGTCCCGAGCAATTAATCCCTTATGTAAAATATTGAATTATTTTAGCCAATTTGGCATTTTTCTTCTTGCGAATTCTTAAACCTTTGACCACTTCCGCGGCGTATTAACATAAACCCCTAAATGGAAACGACAGCGGACCCCTCCGACAACCTCGTCTCCGGCGAGTCTTCACCAGCGACCGACGCCACTCTCTCTCCACGCCAACCCGAAAGCCGCACTAATGACCCTCGAAACTCACCGGAAAACAACCTCCTTCAGACTCCAACCCCTAAAGCGACGGAGGACCCCGCCGTTTCGGACTCTCAAGATGACTCCTTCGACAAACAGCCTCCAAACCCTAATTCATCAGAATCCCCAAAGAGACAGCGTCATGGGGAGCGTTCCTTCTCCGAAATTAATGGCAACCAGCTGTCGGACTCTCAAGACGACTCCTCCGACAAACAGCCCCCAAACCCTAATTCCGCGCCACCCCCTAAGAGACGACGTCGTAGAAAGCGTTTCTTCACCGAGATTAACGGTAACCCGTCGCTACGCCGTTACAGAATACCCGGAGGCTTAGCCAAAGAGCTAGATGTGGAAGCGTTGATCGCAATCTCCGTAGGGTTTCCCGTCGATTCGCTGACGGAAGAAGAAATCGAAGCCAATGTAGTTTCCACAATTGGCGGGACAGAGCAGGCGAACTATATTGTGGTGCGAAACCACATTTTGGCTCGCTGGAGATCTAATGTGTCGGTTTGGTTGACGCGTGAACACGCGCTTGAGTCGATTCGAGCGGAGCACAAGAATCTCGTAGACTCCGCTTATGATTTTCTTCTAGAACACGGATACATTAACTTTGGTCTGGCACCAGCTGTTAACGACGCACACTTGAGGTTGTCTCGTGAAGGTGTGGCAAGAGGAGATGTGGTGGTCGTCGGTGCTGGATTATCGGGGTTGGTGGCGGCGAGACAGTTGATGTCTATGGGGTTTAAGGTTGTGGTTTTGGAGGGCAGATCAAGGCCTGGTGGTCGTGTGAAAACGAAGAGAATGAAGGGTGATGGAGTGATGGCTGCGGCGGATGTTGGTGGTAGTGTCCTCACCGGAATAAATGGTAACCCACTTGGAGTTCTTGCAAGGCAAATGGGATTGCCTCTTCATAAGGTGAGAGATATTTGTCCTCTGTATTTGCCTGATGGGAAGGCTGTGGATTCAGAGATTGATTCTAGAGTAGAGGTTTCTTTTAATAAGCTTTTGGATCGAGTTTGTAAGCTTAGGCAGGCCATGATTGAGGAAGTTAAATCTGCTGATGTTAACTTAGGTACCGCACTTGAGGCCTTTAGGAAGGCTTATAAGGTTGCAGATGATCCGCAAGAGAGGATGTTGTTGAATTGGCATTTGGCTAATTTAGAGTATGCAAATGCTTCATTGATGTCGAATTTGTCTATGGCGTATTGGGATCAAGATGATCCTTATGAGATGGGCGGTGATCATTGTTTTATTCCTGGCGGAAATGATGCATTTGTTAGGGAGCTTGCCAAGGACCTTCCAATATTCTATGAGAGAGCTGTATATAGTATTAGGTATGGGGTTGATGGGGTTATTGTGTATGCTGGTGGGCAGGAGTTTCATGGTGACATGGTACTTTGCACGGTACCATTGGGCGTGTTAAAGAAAGGGTCCATTGAATTTGTACCTGAGCTCCCACAAAGAAAGAAAGATGCAATTCAGAGGCTAGGATATGGGTTGCTGAATAAGGTGGCGCTCTTATTTCCCTATAATTTTTGGGGTGGAGAGATTGATACGTTTGGGCATTTGACAGAAGATTCAAGTGCTAGAGGCGAATTCTTTCTGTTTTACAGTTACTCTTCTGTCTCAGGAGGTCCTCTTTTAATTGGTCTTGTAGCTGGGGATGCTGCAATTAAGTTCGAGTCTATGTCTCCTGTGGAGTCCGTGAAAAAGGTGCTAGAGGTATTGCGAGGTATTTACCATCCAAAAGGGATTGTTGTTCCAGATCCAATTCAAGCAGTCTGTACCAGATGGGGAAAAGATTGCTTCACATATGGATCTTACTCTTATGTTGCGGTTGGATCTTCAGGAGATGATTACGATATTCTCGCCGAGAGTGTTGGAGATGGAAGAGTTTTCTTTGCAGGGGAAGCAACTAATAAACAGTATCCTGCAACAATGCACGGAGCTTTTCTGAGTGGAATGAGAGAGGCGGCTAATATCTTGAGAGTGGCTAAAAGGAGGTCGTTAGCTATGTCTGACAAAGTGAATATTGAGACTGAAGTAGGTGATGATTTGGATAAATTATATGACACTCCTGATCTTGCATTTGGCAGCTTCTCTATCTTGTTTGCTCCAAGGTCTAATGATCTCGATTCGCTTTCATTACTAAGAGCGAAATTCCCAGGAGGAGGAGAATCAAATTCTTCTTCCCTTTGTCTTTATGGTTTGGTTTCAAGGAAGCAGGCTGTTGAACTGAGTGAGTTGGGTGATGATCAATCGAGAATAAGAATATTATGCCAAAAGCTTCGAGTTAAGTTAGTTGGTAGGAAAGGTGTATCCAGCATTGGGGAGTCTCTTATCACGACAATAAAGTCAGCTAGATCCAAACCTTAGAAATTTGATGCTAGGCAGTGGAGCAAATATGTAAGTAGAAACTGCTAACTCATTAGCTTCTCAGGGTTTGACGTTCAGTCCATTGCAACAGAGTTTAAACTCACGTTTATGAATAGTAGGTGGATTTGGGGTTTGCCCATTATTGAATCAAGTTCCTGGAACTGTAAAGTGTTTTTTTGGGGTTTGCCCATTATTGATTTAAGTCATTTAATTTCATTGAGAAAATGAACATTGTTTTTTTCTTTTCTTTTTTTCTGTTGATAGATGTGTGAATTTGATTGCTGCCATCTCAGGCTATTGTACATACACTCTTGTCAAAAGTGGTGATGTTACAGAATAAGAAACTTGTACTAGAAAGTGCAAGCCATCCTTATATTGGATTTTTCATGACAAGCGGCTCAATCTTTAATGTTTTAAAAATTCTTTCATCCTAACCCTCAGCATCTGAGCTTGAAGATTTTTTAAGGCCTGGAAGACATTCTTGAATGCTTCATCTAACCCAACTCGCTTTTGCATCATACATGGGCTTGGAGATTCTGAAAAGGGCCTAATCAAAATCATTCCTGCCCTAGTCAATGGGTTTTGTAGACCTCGTTTCACTTGGATACTCCGCCTATAAAGTTCAAATGTTATCTTGAAAATCGAACCCATT
>JAOQMM010000002.1:271039-281454 GCA_027563515.1 Erythroxylum platyclados
ATTCGGAGGTACTGAGGAATCGATCTTGGTAACGTGGGCAATGTCTACCACAGTGTACTCACTAAAGCTCGACACGAACAGAAAGTGATACAACACCTCTCCCTCCATATCAGTAAATCGACTAGTCTCATATCTAGGCATCCAAGGAGAGACTTTGAAAGGGAATTTAAGACAAAGATTGCTCTTTTCTGAAAAGCAATCTGTACACTCTCCACAATCTGACATGAAAGTTGGAATAACAGTATCTCCTTCCTTTACCTCACTTACATCATCACCAACACTCTCAACAACCCTACAACAAGAAAAAATTCATAGGCACACATTGTTGTACGTACAAGATCAATCTCTGAAGAAAGAACAACAATTTGTTAAGAGTATTACTGACTAAACATGAATTAAAGAATTTATAAGTGGTAAGGGGCAACTATTTAAATGACTAGTTCACGTCATTTTGATAATGTTTGACTCAAGCTCAATTATAATTAGTGGGCTCTATACTTTATCCATATTAAAATTTCTAATATAGTATCAGAGAAGATTTGATCCGGATTATTAATTTTTTGGTTGTCGGTTTGGATGTCTAATCCCAATGGTCTGGTCCGATTATCGCTGTATTTATTTTAAGTGACAACTGGATGTCCAGTCCCAGTTGCACTTGAGGGGGAGTGTTAGAGTATCTTATATTGACTAAACATGAAAATGTGAAAAACTTTATAAGCGGTAAGGGTCAACTATCTAAATGACTAGTTCTAATTATTTTGATAACAGTTGATCAAAACTCAATTTTTATTAATGGGCTATACTTTTACCCATATTAAAAATTCTAATACAATTCATGCATATTTGTGGTAATATGACGTCTATTATTGAGATCTTTCATTCCACATTTTGGGGACACTAACAAAAGGAGATTAAAAAAAAGCAAACTAAAGAGATAAGCTCAGAGGTTACTTCCTTATCACTCACCCAATAGCCTCGTGACCGAGAATTCTGGGAAAAATAGCCGGAAATTCCTTAAATACATAAAAAATGTACTTAATCAATAGATAAAATTCAGAGTAAATGAGACAAACATGTATAGATACATATACAGGTAAAGAAACCTTGAGTTTCCAGAAAGTGATATCGCTTTGACAAAGAGATGTGCAGATAATCCGAATCCGAACTTCGCGAGGTTGTGGCGGAGCCACCACTACCTCTTCAATCACTAGAGGCTTTCCAGGTCGCCGGCTAACCGCAGCTACAAACAGATTCCCACAAACAACAACGTTATAGAGTAGAAGTGTTCACACGATGTCATCAGATGGTTAACTGCACAAATCTAGCGTTACTTACCTTTGCAGCGAATAGGCTTCCCCGTAGTTGAAGAATTCTCCATCAGATCAATGCCTGAGTCAGGTACACGGACCTTGCTCTCAGCTGGCGCTGACCTTATAGTTCGAGGTTGTTGAAGTGTCACTAGTCGCTTATCAGTTATTTATAATAATAACATCGTTTTAAGACAGACGTTGTCTATCATTTCGGTGCGGTGATTAAGTCACCCATTCGTTATAAACATTTTGAATTATTTAATTTTTTATTTATTTTAATTTATTTTAATAATTTTTATTGTTAAAAGTTAATTTTGTAAATTAATAAATTCTCATAAATTAAAATTAATTAAATAACTTTTATTTAATAATTTATTTTCAAATTAAACTTTAAATTATTCGATTAATAAGGATAATCTCTTTCGATCATATTTTAAACTTTAAATCTCTAACTTACCGATTTAACTTTTGGTCTAATTTTAAAATCATTGATAAATATAGGATTTTCTTCTTTTGTCAACAATAATACAAATGACTAAGCTTAAAATTAATAAATTAGATTTATATAATTTAATTTTGACTCAACTTAAAATTAATAAAATAAATTATATTTAATTACACATTAAATTAAATTAAATTTAAAGATTGAGTTAAATTTTAATTTACAAACTTTAATTAAAATAACATTTTAAATACAAATTTTAAAATAATATTATTTAAAATTTAAATTCATTTAAAATTATCAGTTTATTATCTATAAATTGGTATTGATAATTAATATTTTAATTGATATAACTTATAAATTTATTTAAATTAAAATAATAACATTTTATTTAATAATTAATTAAAATAATATAATTAGTATTCAAAATTTAATTTTATTAAAACAAAATTTAACTAGTGGCATTACATATCTAATTGTTATCTTTCAATTTGAATTTAAATTTATATTAAATAAATGGTTGGATATAAATAATATATATTTAAAAGAAACTGTTTGATTAAAAGGAAATCTGTTGGAAATTATTATATTTATAAGTACTAACTTTATTTTATTTTTGATTAATCATCATCTTAATTAAACCACCCTTTGAGATAATACAGGAATTTTCTTTGTAAATCAGATGTATGGTCAAATCACGAGCCCGTGATCCAAAGTCCAAAACACGTTCATTTGTTTTGTTGACGGATTGTAACTAATAAATCGGTTGTATTTATGAAATTTCCCAAAAGAAAACAATATGCATATCTCATTATAAATTTACACCATCAAAATAATTATTGATAATTTATTTAGAATTTTACACATTAATATCGATTTTAGGGATGTTTTGTAATTTTGTTCCGTTAAAAGTAAAAATAAAAAAACAAATGTTTTTTGCAAAAAGGAAAATAATAAATTTTGTTAATAAGTTTCCTTAAAACATCACATCTTTCAACAACAACAATAACAATCAGTAGAAAACGTACTGATACACAAAGTCTGGAAAAGTTTAATAATATGCATTTTTACTCTAAATAGTAGAGAGGTTGTTTAAAAAAGAAAAACATCACATTCTTCAACGTGAGAAAAAGTAATATATACTAATCTAATCATATTAAATAGTCATTCAATGTTATTGAATTTATCATACTTAATAATGAGTTTATCGTATCATGAAGCTTGTACATATAAAATGATGTTGTTTTAAGATGAAATTTTGAGTTAATTTTTAAATTTAAATTTAAATTATTAATTTAGATTAGAATACTCTGAATTTAATTTATGAAACTCAATTATAATCAAACAAGCTTAAATTGAACGTTAAACTATGAAAAATACAATATTATTTAAGTAAATAAATGATAATTAATTTTAATTTATTTATTCATCGCTTAACTTATAACATATCGACTATTAAATTTATTGAAGTATAAATCTGGATATAATTAATGTAATTTTTTCTTTAATAAAAAGGTAAAAGGAGCAAAAATGATTATAAGATTTACTTTTATGATAAATTAATTTTCAATATTTCGCAATATTTAAATTAAATTTTGTCGTTTTAATAATGTTTAAATTAAATGCTAATGGTAGAGCTCAAAGGCCCGTACTAAAGAGTTGTTGAGCCCAAAGGCTCAATTCTGAGTCCAGTTTTCCTTCGTATCTCATCGGTACCCAATACTTAGTATTCAGTATTCACTCATGTTTTGGCTTACTTCCCTCTTCACGCGGGAGTTGTTCATATGGCTTCCTCAAGCTCAGACGGTCTCGCCGGCGCCGGTCAAAACCCTAGGAAGAGCTTAGGGTTTATAGCGAACGCGAAGAAGAACAAGCACAACTTCATTCAGTTATTTGCGATGACGGGGATTCTTCTGTTGAGCGTCAGATCATTGGGTCAAAAGTATCGCATACACGACCTTGAGGAGGACACCTCTGCTCTCAGAGAAGAGAACGAAGGTCTAACACATCGCGTGAACAACATCAAGCGTGGTCTACTCCACGAAGCCTCTCTCGACCCAACTGGCAAGTTCGCTTCTCGTCTCAGTCTTCTTTTCCGGGACCATGAATAAATTGTAATTTGCTTCGGTGAGTTCCTTTTCTTTGATTTGTTTATGTTAAGTCTGTACGAATTGAAATAGGTATAATCTTCAATTAAATAAAGTTGCAGAGATTTAATTTTGTTGCCGTGCCATAGATTGTTAATTCGGAATCGTTTGTTACTGATTTCTGTGAGGAGGATAAGGCGTTAAGATGGTGAATAGATTGTTATAGGTTATGGGATTATATTGTTTAGGTCAAGCTTAATTGGCTAAGCAGGTCTTGCTTTTCTGGAAGGGACGAGCCTCCATTGTTGTTCGTGAGTTATTGACTGTTGCAAGTATGTATTCGCAGCATAAATTTGCTCTTTTTCAGAACCTTTTGACTTGGTGGATTGTTGGTGATAGCTGATCAACTCAGGTGATGAAGTTGAGGCTGTTTTCCTACTAGGACTGCTTGTAAGTTGTAATACTAACAATCCTTAGATTGAGGAAAGAATGCTATATCAAAGATATCTCTGTTTGATGTTGAGAAAGGCTTGATGAGATTGCTATAGTTTTGATATCACAAGTTCTAGTCAAAGAATAGACAAAGTTTGTTTTAACCGGAGTAAGAGTGGCAATGTTGCACTCTATCGTCTTGTGGGGTTGGATTTGGGTGAAATGGTCCTTTGGTCGCTCCGAAGGGGTGGTTCAATTGGTAAATAAATCTTCCCGATGGACTGCAATTCACTTGGTGATTGAAAGGGATGGCTGGTTGGAAGTAAAGATGTATTAGAACTTGTAAGTGTAGTTGGATCGAGTCTGTTACTTGATTACGAGTTACCGACTTATCAAGTGAATCATTCGGAACACACAGTTTGCCAGTGAATGTGTGCACCTAAAGTTTACCTAATACATATCCAAGAGTAAAAATGGGGCCTATGGTTCCTTAATGAAATGATTCACATCCACAACATAATGGGACTTTAAGTCGTAATGAAATGATTATTGGCCTTGAACTTCAATGCATTGGACATACATACAAATAGAAAGGACATTTGAGATGGTTATGCTATGAGAAGTGAAGCTACTGATCCAGGCTTAGCAATTTAGAGCTAAGAAAGCTGATGGCAAGGTACAAGTTGAGAGTTCCATTTGGTCATTCCAGTTTCACTGAGTAGGATCTACTGTATGATTACTAAACTAAAATGGTGGTGACTTAGGCTTCACATTCCTAGTTCATCTAGGCGAGGTGTTCAGTTTTGGGTATAAGCTTGGAATAGGAATTGGATCCATCCCGTTGAAAAGCTCTTCAGTGTGTGGATGGATCATCACTTTCTCTGTTCGTATGCATATCAGGCAATAGCAGTGGATGGTCCTGCCTAGAAGCAAGAGGCCCTTTTAGTAAAGTACAGGCTTCATGTCAATTTTAAGATTCAAAGCGCGTAAGCCACCAGACGTAATTATTGCCATAATTGGTTTGATATTGAGTATGGTAAGTAATCATATGACCCTTTGATTTGGACATTTCTGAATTAGGGTTCAAAATTCTCTTTTAATGACAATGCAACCACCAATCATGGCATGGCCCATCGAGACAATTTTTTAAAATGACGGTAGAACTTGTAATTCTTATGTTTTGGTTAGTTATTGATAAACTATCAAGTGTATTTAATAATATGTAAATTATATATTTTAAATAAATTATTTCGAATCAGCTCTATTTAATTAATATTAAAATTTTAATGTATATTATTCTAAACTTATTGTCCTTCACGTGATTAAGTCGAGAAACAACTGTCACAAGATCTTTCAATTAATAGACACAAAAGAGCAAGAAAGCTTGGCAAGGTTCGAGTTGGTCTAAAAATTTATGTTTAGATTTGAAGTTTGTTGTCTAAACTTAGCTTGCTCGAATTTGTATAGTTCAAAATTTAATTGAGTTTGAGTTAAATTGATTGATTTTTTTTAATTTAAAAATTAAAAACGATATTATTTTATTTAATATATTAAAACTTTAGGTCGGATGGTTTGAGCTCAGAGTAAAGTTTGGCTTGAAGATCAAAAATTAAAAAAATGGTTCAAGTTCGATTTGAAGGTTGATTAATTTAAACTAAATTCGTTAATTTTAAGCCTCTTCTGACGTGTCTAACTGTTTAAAGTTTCTATCTTATGTGGTTATTACGTTAGTAACATTAACAGAAATATTAACGTTAAATTAAAATTTGAAAGTTTGAGTATTTAATTGTTACTTTTTAAAGTTTATGTTATAATTATAAAATTGAGCAAAGTTTTAAATATTTTTAAATTAAGCCAAAAACATTTTATCTTTTACCTTGGCCTACTGCTTTTTCACACTTTTGCGCATGTGACCTACCATTTTCGTACCTCTTAAGGCCTATTTGCATCAACTTTTGACTTGTAAAGAGTTTTCTAAAAGGGTAGTTGAAACATGGAACAGTAAAAGTAACTCCATCCAAATGGCGGATTAAATAGCTCCCATTCAAAAATAAACACATAACAAAATTTATCAAGCTTTTATACAAACTTGAGACTATCGGAGTATCGTTTTATCTGAGGAAAGTAGCTATGGGTAAAAGTCAGAATCAGGAACGCAGACGAAACTTCACATTACACGCTTCACATCTTCCTGAAATTTCCAAGCCAATCCTACATATTTACTTGTGGTTACACTAATAGTCACGACTTGAATGATTAGTATACTCTTTCAAGCACTCCAGATTCATCCAGTCAATGTCATCGAACACGCCAAAGTGGGTACCCATTGTTCACAGCAGCTTTATGTCGAGTTCTTCAAGCACTTTTGGTGGCTATGATCAGTTCGAAATTTGTAATTAATTTACAAAGACAAACAGTGCATTGGATGGATTATTCAAACGTGAAAATAGCGGAAGTGTGGAGGAAAACGACGCCGTGGCTGCAGGGAGTGAAAATTACTTCCTCAGTCACATGCACTTCGCCTCTCAAACCCATGTGGGAAAGACAAACAAGGACATTCGGACACGACAGTATTCAACTAATACGCGAGTGATGGACCCATCACCGACACTTCATTTTCTTTCTTTTCAAATTGTCATTATTTTTGTTTTCTTTTTCACGATTTTGAATTTAATTTATTTATGTGTGAGTAACAGACACGTGACCTATAATTTAATTACTTTTTGATTATTTTAAAAATTATTTAAATTTTTAATAATTTTAATCAACATTATATGTGAATTAATAAAAAATTATTGATATAATAATTAAATTTTAAGTTTTGCCCTTTATTTATTTAGCCATTCTCTCTTTTCCGTGTCTTTACGGCTAGCTAAGCTCTGTACCGCACTTATAAACATGGCGCCTTCCTCCTCCATCCACTAACTAAGCTTCTCTCGCTTCCCTTTTAAAATCTCATTCTCATTCTCCTAGTCTCTGTAACACTAAGAGACTTCTAAAGGGTCTCTATATCAGCGGTTGAAATCGAAAATGCCGCAAAATTCAGAGGGGACACGTACACTTCGCGCACTGTTATGCGTGGCCGTGTCTCTTTTCTCCATTGTTGGAGCTGACGATCCCTACAGATTCTTCAACTGGAATGTCACTTATGGAGATATATACCCACTTGGTGTTCGTCAACGGGTTTGTGTTTAAATCTTGCAATATTTGTTCTAGTTCTTGTAGCTACTGTAGACTCTCAATGGTGATTCTGAGTGAATTTCGTTTCCTTTTGCGCAGGGTATACTCATCAATGGACAATTCCCTGGTCCTGATATTCATTCAGTAACCAATGATAATCTCATTATCAACGTGTTTAACAGTTTAGACGAGCCTTTCTTGCTCTCTTGGTATTGATCTTTTTCGTCTCTATATCTTTTATCTCATGAACTTTCCTTTATGAGAAAGACAAATCCATCTGAGTCATTACTCGTTAATTTCTTGTTCTTGGTTGTTGAGTAACTAGGTTGTTCTAGTTTGATCTCCTAACATTTGCTGCACTTTCCTAAGTTCTTTGTTAAACTTGTTGAGCTTATGCGAGTCAGGACTCGTCATCTGTTAGATCTGGCCAATTTGGTTGTCATTCTTTTGTATCCATTAACGCTATTTGCGCTGCAATTTACGCAATGACTAGAGATGGGAAATGGGTTATCATTACATTATTAAGATCGGTCTCTTTTCCGGCTAATGTATCAAACCCATTCTAATCGTGGGACTGAAAAATTGTCGTTTTCAGACGGCATTGTTAAGCTGTACGTAAATGGAAAGTGACATCTTATGTTGTCACCTTGTCATTGTGAAGCTAATAACGTCCAGCTATCTTCCACTATATTAAATTCTAGGATAGGGTCACGCGGTTTTGTTGTGTCCATGTGAAGGTAATGGAAAATTGCTTATCTCAAACGTAATGAGTCCACAAATCAGGGAATTAAAGTATTAAACCTGACCATCTTTTTCCTGGATTGTGAAAACTAAAATGCAGGAATGGAATTCAACAGAGAAGAAACTCGTACGAGGATGGTGTCTTTGGAACTACTTGTCCAATACCTCCTGGAAAGAACTTCACATACATTCTCCAAGTAAAAGACCAAATCGGGAGTTTCTACTACTTCCCATCTCTCGCTTTCCACAAAGCCGCTGGTGGGTTCGGTGGCATCAGAATTCTCAGCCGTCCACGTATTCCCGTGCCCTTCCCTGATCCCGCCGGCGACTACACTGTCCTCATCGGAGATTGGTACAAATCCAATCACACGGTAAAAGAAAATAAACATATAAACATCCATTTTCTCAGAATCGTCGCTTTTTCTTTAATCTTTTGTGAAATCTATGTCCAATCCATTTCACATCCTCAATAATTGCATGTTCCCTTGTCGGTAGGGTAAAGCATGTTGACTATTTATGACACTACAATGAGTTCCAGCTGTCGAAGAAAGCCCATTGCATGTTTATAGATATAGATGATGATGAGTTCTTCTTCCTAGCAATAGATGCTATCATTTGGTCAGTTAGTGTCTTTTATGACAAAAGTTCGTATGTTGTTAATGTTCCTTATTTAGTGAAAGACACGAGACCTAATTTTCAGGTCAACCAGTGAGGTGTTCCCATGTGAATGATTTAATACATAACGGCTCCATTACAATGGGAACTTAGAGATAACAAAAATGTCTGGATCAAGTCTTCTTTGATCGAGTTTGAGTATTTAAATTGGATTAGATTTGGGTTTAATAATTTGTTTCTCTTGAATTATTATTGTTGTTGGAAAGTTGAAATGGTACAATGATATGGTATGGTATAGGCCTTGAAAGCTCACCTGGACAAAGGCAAAAAGCTTCCATTTCCTGATGGAATACTCATCAATGGTCGTGGCCCTCGTGGTTACTATTTAACTGTTGAACAAGGTAAACCATTACTTCATCCACTCAAGTGCAGAAATTAACGGGTTTGGTCGGAGTTGGAGTCGAATTTGAGATATAACTATCCTTATTTTGACGTGTAAAAGTAATCACCAGGTGACTTCGATTTCAGGAAAAACATACAGGCTCAGGATATCAAACGTTGGACTGCAGAATTCTCTGAATTTCCGAATCCAGAACCACAAGCTGAAGTTGGTAGAAGTAGAGGGAACACATACACTACAGACCACTTACTCCTCACTTGATGTTCACGTTGGTCAATCTTACTCTGTTCTATTCACAGCTGACCAGCCCGGCCAAGACTACTACATTGTGGTCTCTAGTCGGTTCACCACGCCGGTTCTGACCACCACCGGTGTTCTTCACTATTCCAACTCTGCCGGCCCTGTTTCCGGCCCACCCCCTGGTGGACCAACCGTTCAAGTCGATTGGTCTCTAAACCAAGCTCGCTCCATTAGGTAATGCTCTTATACTCCTTAACGTGTTAATAGCACGGACTGAACTCCGATCAAATCCGAATATTTGAACTCGAACTGGAATATGAGCCCGGTTAAACTTATTTTGTCTTATTGACTTCGGATTGTCCTTATTCTTATGTGACACTAATGACAAGTTGATTGTTTTACAGGACTAATCTTACAGCAAGCGGACCAAGACCAAACCCACAAGGTTCGTATCACTATGGGATGATCAACACGACCAGAACCGTCATTTTTTCAAGTTCAGCGGGTCAAGTTAATGGCAAGCAAAGATATGCAATCAATAGCGTGTCCTTTGTCATCGGAGACACTCCCTTAAAACTCGCCGACTACTTCAAAATTTCGGGAGTGTTCCGTGACAACAGCATATCCGACAGACCTTACGGCGGCGGAATATACCTTGACACTTCAGTTTTGACCCTCGACTACAGAGCATATGTCGAGATCGTTTTCCAAAACGACGAAGACATTGTCCAGAGCTACCACTTCGACGGTTACAGCTTCTTCGTTGTTGGGTAAGCAAATAAGCTCAATCAGGGGTTGCAAAGAAAAGTTCGAAACTCGAATTTGGTACACACATTATATAAAATTGATTTGCTTAGCATATGTTCTAATTCTTGTTAAATTGCAGAATGGATGGAGGACAGTGGACATCAGCAAGCCGGAACCAATACAATCTCAGGGACGGTGTTGCACGATGCAACATTCAGGTG
>JAOQMM010000002.1:288472-307007 GCA_027563515.1 Erythroxylum platyclados
CACTCTCGTGTTCTAATTTGTTCTTTGTCTTACCAAACACCTTATGTTGTCTTCGAGATTGTAATTTATGTATCTCTGTCTCCCGTTTGTTGTTGTTCCCGCAGACAACATATTCTTACACCGAAAGGTAAGCCACCACGCTTCACCTATCTGCGTCTGTTTCTGTGTACTCGAGAAGTAATTCACCCTTTTTCGAACAGGGACGCGGCTATTTATGCTTTAGGTGTTGGTGCTTGTGGCCGCGATGCTTTGGACTCCGATGAGCTTAAATATGTCTACCATGAGGATGGGCAAGAGTTTGTTAAGGTATTTGTTATGTTTGTGGAGTTTGGTTTGGTTTTACATTTGATTGTTGGTCCAATTGTGGAGTATTTGTTAGTAGACAAGGAACTTGAAGCTGGGTTGCTTTGTTTATTAGGTAATTAACGTTGTTTATTGTTGTATTTTATAGGTGTTGCCCACGTTTGCTGCTCTGTTTTCACTTGGGTCATTGACTAGGGGTCTGAATTTGCCAGGGCTTGAGTAAGTAGTGATCATCTCTGATGGTGTGAAAATTATTGGAACAGGCATACTCTTTCGCTTAACCCTAATCCTAATTTCTGGTTTTCATGGCAACCAGTTATGATCCACGTCTTCTTCTGCACGGGCAACAGTACATAGAGATTTACAAGCCCTTTCCTTCTAGTGCATCTGTAAGTCTCTGAGCTGGAGTGACTAATTAGGTTGCTTTTTCTTCTTTTAGTTGTTTAGGTGAGTGTAGAACACTCAATACCAACCGTGTCTAGTTCCTTCTATATCTAGGAAGGCCAGTACAAAGATTCACTTGGTGGGTTTGGAAAAATAGTTAGCCTCCATGGAGTGTAAGACCAAGCTTGTCCATACTTATGCATGAGAAACTTGAACATCCCAATCTCACTAAGTAACTGTTTATATGAAAGAGATTGATTGGGATGGTTAGGAGAAAGACCCTATGAACGACCCTAAATGCCATTGAGAATAAATTAAGAGCCAGATTCAACAAGAAAATTTGTGATTCCCAATTTTCAAGCATTAGGAAGAGTGCATAAATGGGACCACTTATTGCTGAAGAGTGTATCCCCAAATTTGAATCAAATCCTCCTATTGAAAGCCCATTTTATTTTGAAGTGCTCTCCCGGCAGATGCCAATCCAGAATTCCACCTTTTCTTCTCTGTCACAACATTGAGTTTCACCCGAAGGTGAAGTGGAGGCATCCTGCCCAACCAAGTTTCACTCTTCCTCTTTGCAAACAATAGAGCTCCACTTCCTAGTAATGTCCAAGTCACCTTATTATGGACACTTTTTTTCTTTACCTTGGACCAATGGAATGGTTGTGGCAATTCCATATCCAATAAACTCCCAAAAGAAACCAAACATTCCTGTCAATTTGATATGAACAGAAGTTGGATTAGTTTGTAAAAGATTCAAGTTGAAATTGTCAGTCGCTAACTTTAGTTTTTCATCGCTTAGCAATATTCTTTGTGGCACCAGATATGCTTCTAACCTGATGCATAGGGGATTTTTGTCCTTCCTTTGGTATCTGTGAGTTATTGGTTGTATAATGCTTTTTACTCTTGGTGCAGCTACTTAATAAAGTCAGTCTTGCTGGATTACATGACAAAGGTTTGTATTCAATTAGAGAACCAGTCAAACTGAATAAAACCTCTATTTTAGGAAGCAAAAGTGGGAGAATATTTCAGATGTTCTCCATTCTGCAGTGAACGTACGGTTATTGTGAATGAATGAATTGTGTTTGAGCTGCAGTTTTATAACCTCCAGCTTGGGTGTAGAGAAAATCCCATGTCTTGAAATTCCTTTTTCCACAAAATTCAACTTTCTCTCATGAATATAGAAGAATATTCTCCCAATGTCTTTAGGGTAATTAGTTTTATTGTTAATAATTTCAGGTAAGGCAGCTATTCTAGAGATTGAAACAAAGTCCTATTTGAAAGACTCTGGTGAATTATTATGCATGAACAGGTGAGTTATTCCATCATGCATCTGATATAGCCGCTCAGATTTGAAGCATTACTGCTAATGCTCAATAAGCTTGATGGTTTTGCATATCTTTTTACACCGTACAGGTCAACTGCGTATCTCCGAGGTGCTGGTGGCTTCTCAAACTCATCTCAGCCATTTTCCTATTCCAACTATCCAACTGACCAAGTTGCAGTTGTAAAGATCCCAAGAAGCCAACCCTTTGCAGTATATGAAGATTGTACTCAACCATCTCAGGCATGTAATATGGATATCGTTATTGCCATAATTGAACTTAATCTATGATACTCTTTTACATGTACAGCGTCAGTACTTTCAATCTTTATACCTTCAATTAGACTAAGTTACTAGTTTTTTGATTGGTGACATAGGATCAAAACGTTGGAGACTACTTGAAAACTGTGTTCTTGTTTTAGAATATGCTTCTCTATATACAATTTTAAGTATACACTGCTTGCCTCTTGTTTATTCAAATACTGACATGTCCTTTACGTGTTTGGATTTGAATTGAATAGAAAGTCTCACCAATTCTGCTTTTTTACAATTAGTCATTAGTGAAAACTGATCTTCCACTTTTCAGTTTTATGGAAGTTAAGATATTATATACCCGTGATAATCCTTGGTGCCATGGGTTGACATCTTATTCGACTATTCACCGTACTTATTCTTCACTTTGTTTTCCATTATTTTGCAGGCATTGTTATATAGGCTATCGGGTGATTATAATCCTCTCCATTCAGATCCTCTCATTGCTAAAGTTGCAGGGTCGGTAATCCTGTCTATGTTTATTTTCTTTCTTGGCACAAGCGTATACAAGACTTGATCACAACATCTCAACTCACTAATGGATTGCATCTTTTCTAGACACAGAAACATTATAAACTGAAGCCATAGTTCTGCGATTTCTGTTAACCATATCTCAAAATGATATAGCAGTGGAGTCATTTATTTTGGTTATGAAATCGGAACCAGAGTTCTTCAAAGATGCTCATGGACTATGCTTAAAATCCCAGTATTCTATGTTCCTTATGCAACTTGCTGCACACTGAACTTATTAAGCTAACCTTCCTCTATCTCGTGTCAGATTCCCGCGTCCAATACTGCACGGATTGTGCACCCTTGGATTTGCTATTAGGGCAATCATAAAGAGTGTTTGCAAAGCAGATGCTAATATCATCAAAATCATATCTGGCAGATTCCTTCTGCATGTCTACCCTGGAGAAACTTTGATCACTGAGATGTGGCTTGAAGGCCTGAGGTAGAGTTGCATCTGCTCTTGTAATCACTAAAGTTTTACTTATCCCACACAGCTTAAGAGAGATCATTCTGGTGTTTTCACATGCAGGGTGATATATCAAGTAAAGGTGAAAGAAAGAAACAGAGTTGTGCTCTCTGGCTATGTAGACCTTAATCGTTTGACCTCGTCGCTATAAAATAGTCGTCTGATTTATTGTCTTAGCAGTTTTAAGTAAATAGATTGTTAGAATAAAAATAGCATGTCAATGCTTCTCAGCTTGTTCATAATAAAGTGATACAAATCTTTTTTTATAAATTGGAATTTTTATTGAATTTTAAGTAGAAACATTAATAGTTCAGATTGGCTTAGACCCATATTCGAAATCTGGACATAATGTTAATAGGTCATATCAGCTTGGACTCATATCCAAATTCGGACCACAAATTTATGTCCGAGTTTAAATTTAGTTTGAAGTTTGATCAGATTGTATGCTTTGTATTTTATTTGGTTAAAGAGGAAGTAAGTAGAGATCATAAATCAATTCAGACTAATTCAAAATTTAGATTGGATCGAATTGTTTGAATTGGTTTGATCAAAATATCAAAATATAGTTGGTCTGAGTTTGATTAAAATATATTGTCATGTCTCTCAAATAAATTTAAATAAATTATTAAATTTAAAATAATTAAAATTTTAATCTTTATACCAAATTTGTTTTAATGTTAAAATGAATAATTAATGAGTGATGACTTACTACGACATTAATGGACCCGGCCTTTTTTGGACTACGACGGGTGACGGCGTTAAAATCTATATTTAAATCGGTCGGTTGAGATGGCTGTACGGATGAAGTCACTTGGGCTCTGTGTATATATCTGGCTAAAATGTTCGAGTGTAACAGAGAAGAGCCGCACAATCGCGTCTCCCGCTAGTTGGTTTCTCTGAAGCGATCTGTTTTTGAAATGTCCAGCGAGATCGGGACTCCTTCCGATGACGAGGAGATTAAGGTTCTCAAAGACGCCGTCCGATCTTTGCCTCCTCACGCACTGAACGACTTGCTATCCAAGGGGGTTAGTTTTAGTGAACTCTTTTCTAGAAAATGTAGTGGTAATGTAGTAATTATTTAGGTTTCTTGTGTCTCTCGTCGAACGGTTACTGAAATCCATCTCAGTATCCTTGGTTTGTGCTTTCTTATTATACGCACTGAGAGCAAAACTCGCGGTTTGGTCTGTTTGTTCGCCTAGAAAATAATCTTCCAAAGTATCAAGGATTTTGCAGCTGGTGTTCGACTGTTATATTGTCTGCTATTTAGTTTTTTGTTTTCCTCATCTGTATGTGTTGTTGTCAGTTGCATGAGATTTGGGATTTATATTGCGTTAATTAGTCATCGGGTTTTGTGCGTCTTGATGTATTAATTACTTCTGTTTTAAGTTGAAGAGTGCTCGTAGATCTAGATGAACGTCGTGTTAAGTACAAAGTAGGTAATTCTTCTTATGTTCTCACGATTTTTTTCTCGTAACGTGCCTTCTTCTTTGTAGGTATGCGTGAGATGTATCTTTCGGTTGTTTGGTATCTGTGGAAAAGCTTATTTACGCTCTCTACCTCCCACTGATATGATTAGAATCATTAGAGAATCAACAAATGCCGACAATCATGTGGAGGACTCTGGTTTGAAAGCTGATGAACATTCTAGCTGCCTTTCTACTCCTAAAGGATCAGAAGTGGAGCCAGATGTTTGTAGCCTTTGTTTGGGTATATTGCAGTTTCATTACCGCAATGATAAAGGAATACTGGTGAAGAAGTTGAGTCCTCTTGAGTTAGCCATATCAATTGCTGAATTGGTGAAGCAAGAAGGCCATCAGATAGATAGCTTTTCCCTTGAAATTTCTGTACCCCCTTTGATCCAGGAAAATGAAAATGCTGTTGGGTAATTTCTCACATTTCGGACCAAACACTTTGAACTTATAATGTTTCTTGCTTTCGAATCTGTAGATAGTTAATGTTTAGCTGTTAAGACTATTGGATGTGGAAATCAGCATTATTGATTTATGGCATGTTTAGAGGTCTTAGATTGAATTATTGGATCTGCTGAAGTTTGAGGAGCTAATAACCTCTCAGTCTCTTGGTATCTTAGTATTCAGTTGCATGATGATCCCTAGTCATTTTCCTTGACAACTTATCTTTTTTGGTATTCAATTGCAAATGTATGCTAGTTAATGTTCTTTTTTTTCTGATGTAGGTTATATCTGAAAAGAAAATTTAGACCAGAAAATAAGTTCCAGAAGAGACTTCCTGAACAAATTTCTGTAAAGGATGCCTTAAAATTTGCTTTGGCGACTTCGCTTGAAACATTGTTGGTAAGTAGAGCCTTGGTTCTTTTTTACGTTGTGCTGCATACTTGGATCTTGGTGTATCATCTACCAGTAGTAGGTTATTCTTTTGTGTTTATATTTGAAATATTTTTTGAAGAGATTCTACTGATGAATACCATATGACGTTTGGATATACTCCTTATGTCCCTAAATTATGAAGTTATCATATATAGGCCTAAAAATTTGTGACCTCTTTAAAGCTTTGAAAAAACAATTTCAGTAGTGTTTCTTATGGAAAAATAGAATAGAATTTGTACTTCTATGGTTAAAAAAAATGCTCTTTTAGACTCTCCAATCAATGCTTTATTAAACTGAAGCTCTCCAGGGTGTAAAATTAGGTCCAACCTCCTACCGAATTCGTTTGACATACACTGAAAATGCAACTTCAAGTATTAGCTCAGACGTGGTGGAAAGAAATGGTGGTAGCAAAAGAAGAAAAACAGGCATGTAAAGTTGTTGGAATGACATATTCTTTTATATATCTTCTACTTATGAAGCATTGTTCATGTGTTTTCATTGTTACTTGCTGAACAATTAACTTTTGGCATTTATGAACATAAACCAATTGCAGGCAGTGACTTGAGCAGTGAGTTATTAGAAGTTACCAGAGAATGCATTGATAACCATAAATCTGAACGAGATAATATTTTGGGGAGGGATCTTACTGATTTAGAAGATAGTGATGAATCTTTTGAATGTTTCAAGTTGCCAACAGAAAAGGTAAGCCATTTCTATGAGGGACTTCTATGACTCTATGTTCTGGATGTCCTCCAATACAAGGCTTGTTATGCTAAGTTATTGTCCTTTCTTTATGTGTCAGATTCAGCTTTCTTAAGTGTTTATCTGCCGGTTATCATGGCATGGCATTTTCTTACTGGCTTGTGTTCTCTATTTTACTAGATCGAAGAACCCTGCCGCTTGATGTTTCTTTGCTACAGGACGCCAATCTATTTTGGTGGGAGGTACTTCAAGGTAGTTCAATTCATATTTTCGATGTAGAAGCAATTATCGGTCATTTGTAGCATAATACTATTACTGATGTAGGAAGAGGGATATGCTCACTACGCTCCTACATCAATTAGGAAGATGATAACAGTAGCTTGAATTAATCCGATGTGATTCTATTGTCTTGATTTTCTACGATGCTTGAGTCTATCTTTTAACAATCAAAATGGAGATTCATGCCAATTATGCTGTTCATTTAATTGTTGTAGTTTTCTAGAAATGTGAGTCAAACACGATGGATAATTGAAGACGAAAGAATGGGAGAAGCATCGGTTGAGGTATAAATCTACTATCTCATACAGTTGTTATTGCCTTTACCGACAACGATATTCTCTCTGCATGATTGGAAAAAAGTGAACGTTGTCTGTTTCTTCTTTAGGAAATAATAGGTGGCAGCATTCTTCCAGCCTGTCAGGGTGACAACTACAAATTCCATGCAGCTGGTAGAGAGGATATTGATGTAGGAAGATCGTCTCCCGGTTGTGTCCATTGGATTATGTTATAGCATGTTCTGATTTGTGAAGTTGCTATTTCCAGGTTCGAATGTTGGGTTCGGGTAGACCTTTTCTGGTCGAGATTCAAAATGCACGACAAATTCTGTCTGAGGCTTTGGTGAAGGAAGTAGAAACAAAGATAAATAACTTGGAGAATAAATTGGTTAGACCTACTACCTATTGTAGTACTTTCAATCAATCATTTATATATCCAACTGAAAAAGCACTTGCTAGCATGCAGGTTGGAGTTAAAAATCTTAAAGTAGTAGGCAATCAAGGTTGGTCCCTAATGCATGAAGGAGAAGCAGAAAAGCAGGTTTTTGTTTACTTCACTTGAATCAACTTGAGAGCATATTATTGTTAAATCTGACCTTTACGTATCAAGCATTTTAATATTATCTTTTTAATGTAGAAACAATATTGTGCACTAGTATGGATTTCACGCCCAATTGAGGACAAGGACTTGTTATTAATTGCTTCACGCAAAGATATGGTGATTTTTTTTTTTTGCTTTCATATATGTATGTATTGTACAGATTACTTTTGTATTTATCCTAAGTTGTTTGGTACGGTGCAGCAAGTGTTGCAGCGGACTCCAATTAGGGTACTTCATCGTCGTAGTCCACTGGATCGTCCTAAGATTATTCACTGGTTGGTGTCTCGTCTTTTTCTTCGTAATATACAAGCGGCCTGGCCTCTCACTGACAACCTTACTTCTTCTTTTCCTCTATTGAGAATCATAGGATGAAAATCGAGAGGATTGCCGGAAGCTCTCAATATTTTCTTTTGCATCTTTGCACCCAGGTATGCGTGTATATAATAAACGAAATTGACCTTTTCTTTTAAATCCATAACCTTATCTTCAATAGTTTAGCATTATGATAATATAGGAGTCTCACATGATTACGTTAAACAAAGGAAATGCCAACCCTTTTGGAATAATTCAAGCGATTAAACATTAGAAGACATTCAACAGTTTAGTTACACACATATATCTAAGCATTGTATGAAAGGATGTTGTCTTCTACAGAAAAATAATTTTTAATACTCAAGTCAGTTCAATATTTTTGTTAACAAGTCTTTTGGGAAAGTTGAGGAAAAAGTACAATCCTTAGTTGACTTGGACCTCTTCTGAGTGGTTATATTATCGCATTTAAAAAAAGTTATTTAATAAGTATTTATAAAAAAGCAGTAATAATCATTATCCTTCATAAAATTGGATAACTTAATGAAGTATGAGATTAAAAATCACGACATTTTCTTTAAAATATGATAACTAATAAGATAAGATTTTTTTTTGTTTTTAAATAGCTTACAAGCATGTATAACTTTAGGGTTTTGAAAATAGACAGTGTTCACTACAATTTTTGTAATGTAAATTGAACACTAAAATGTATAATTTATGGGCCTTGTTTCTATTTTCTGTTTTATTTTTGTATTTTTGTTGTTAATGTCCAGTTATATTTTTATTGTTAATGATAATATATATTAGTTAAAGTTTAACGATGAATATTTTTTACAAATAATCTTATATAATACTTGAAATATAATTAAAGTATTATTATACTTTAAATGAATTTTTATTAATGATATTTATTATATTAAATTTATTATTTTTTATATAAAATTTTATGACAAGTTATCAATAAAATTATTATATTTTATTAAAATAAATATTTTTATTTTTATTAATACTAATAAAATTATAAAATGAGAAGAAACTAAAATTTAAAACATAAATAGAAAGACATAGGCCATTAATTTTTAAAATAAATTTTATTATTCAAAATGTAAGTTTTTATTTTAAATGTAGTTAATAGTAAATAATGAAATTATCTGATAAAAATGGTTTATATGAAAATTATAAGACATGGAAAACAGAATGTTACTCTTAACTATTCTATTAGATGAAACTAATAAAATAAGAGATTAACAGATTTAGAACTTGTAACCAATAGTTTTCTTTCTTTCCAAAAAAAAAGATTTAGATTATTAATTTACATCAACCGGATCTTCACAGTAGTACTTAAATTATTTATATTCTCATACACCGTTTAAAGCTTTCTAGATAAAACAAAGAGTTTGTAACAGAATAAAAATTAATAATTTTTATATCATGATATGAATATTTAAGTAACCATTAATAATTTATCTATTGTGGTATAAGTATTGTAATGGAAATGGTATTGCAGGCTGGAACTTACATCAAAGAGTTTGTTCATGGGGATCTAGGTCGAACATGTCCCAGGTACCCAAAAAGCATTTTAAACAACAGCTCTTATCTTAACCTCATTCAATTTCTCCTTTCTTCGCAGCATTGGGTCAATTCTGGGGTGCAGGGCAGAGATACTCCAACTTGATGTAACGGATGTGAAGATGGATTGTTTCATGACCTGAGTGAACCACTCTTAGCCATAGCCAAGCCAGTCGATTGAAGTTCCATAATCTTTATCCTTGAATTGCATAAGTTATTATTGAAATGAAATCATAATATTAGTCTATTAACTTACTATTCTACCCTCTGTTCTAAATAACCTAAATCACTAAAAACTCTCTACTACTACTACTAATCTTCCCAAGTAGCGTCCAACATTTTCGCCATGAAGCTATACCTATCAGCAGCCTCATCTATCTGCAAACCCAAATTTCAACACTGTTATATACCAAATAACCAAAAAAAATAAATATTATTCAAATTGTTTAAAACTTATTATTTATTTCACAGAAAATAAAATGGTAATGATAATTATATAAATCATCATTCACTTCATAGAAATAGACATTCATGTACACTTACCATTTTCTTCGTTGGACGCCCAGCTCCATGTCCAGCCTTGCACTCGATGCGACCTATTATTGGGTTGGTCTGTGGGCTGTCCTCCAAGCTCGTGCATAAAGTGTGTTGCATTGTCTGGCAATTGATACGTTAAATTACTTGAGGAAATGTATACATCCACTATGGTTGTGTGACTTAAAGAAAAACACTCACCGCCAATAATTTAAGCGAGTGTAATGGAACAACCCTGTCATCGTGATCAGCGGTCATAAGCATGGTCGAAGGATATTGACAAGGTTTATCAGGATGCTCTTCCCATGGTCTCCTCACATTATGCAGTGGCGAGTACCTGACGAAGCAAAATGACAACAATGTTTTAACGATCAAATCCAAGGACAAAAGAAAAAGGAAACGCTGCCTCGAAATTTTCCCTCACTTTATTAGCCATTGGAACTCTTCCTCGTTGTCCGAACAGCCGTAGTCAGAAGTCCATGCATGACCTGAAAACCGAAGTTTAATCAAATCGCGATATGCTAAATTGATGGCTATTGCGGCCAAAAGATGTCGAAGCCAACCTATAGTGAACTTGTGAAACCGAAGCATGTCCATAACACCGACATGGGCCAGAGCACAACCAAAAAGATCAGGCCTCTGTAATAATGACGAGATTAGAAAACTAACAATGAAAGTTGAAAACAATAATGGTAAAAGAAGTCAAGCTCTTTACCTGATTTATGCAAGCCCCGACAAGAAGCCCACCATTACTTCCACCTTCTATGCATAGCTTTCTTGGCTGGGTATAGCCAGTAGATACAAGGTACTCAGCAGCAGAAATGAAGTCATCAAAGCAATTCTGTTTTTGAGAGAGTGAGCCTGCTTTATGCCATTCCTCACCATATTCTCCACCACCACGTATGTTTGCAAGGCAGTAGACAGCATTTAGATGACTTGCAAGCACAATACGACTGACACCGAATGATGGGGTGATACTAATGTTAAATCCACCATATCCGTACAACAAGCATGGGTGTGATCCATCCAACTTTATATTCTTCCTGGCTACAATAAACATTGGAATCTTTATACCGTCCTTGCTAGGCACAAAAACCTGGACAAAGTTCAACCCAATCAAGTACAGAACACAATCTAGCAACACAGATGGGAGAGACGAGCAGAAGATAAATATGGAGCCAAATTTGAAACTTGGGGGAGGGACGTGCAAAAGATTTAAGTTAATGAGAAGCTGGCTAAATTGTTGTTACTCACCTGATCCACATAGAAATTTGTCCGGTCAAATCCCGGCACAGAAATTTCACGAAATATCTTCATCTCTGGAACCCCAGTATCTAAATTGCATTGATATATTATACCAGGGGTAAGGAAGCTAGTAAACCCAATGAATACTGTAGTATCCTTTCGTCTGCAAGATAGACGGTCGACGGTGCCAATATCAATTGGTAGTTGATGTAAAAAGGATCCTGTTTTCAGATCCCTGATCTGCACGACATACTTCACATCACTCAAGTAACTGACAATCAATTTATCACCATTAACAGGACTAGTTGATTCAAGAACATCATTTTCTGCTTCTGGTATAACATCTGTCCAATTATTTGGCTCTTTCAGATCTACCCGGACTAGTTTATACTTGGGGGCGTCCTTATTAGTCCGAAAGGTAAATACGGTGTCATCATTTGCAACCTCATGGTATTGAGCATCAAAATTATCAACAAGTTTAACAAATGGGAGCAGGCTGTTTCCTCCTCGAAAACCTTCAAGGCCTTCACGAAGTTCAGACAAATTGCAATAATACACTTTATTAACTGGCTCACAGCTCTCATCGATGTTGAGGAGAAGATACTGTAAAATAAAATGAAGAAGAAAAGATCAACTCCAGAGTATTTTGATCAATATTTTCCTCTTTTGCTAAACTTTAAAAAGGAAAACAGAATATGTTTTGGATTAAGTATGTTAAATTAAACATTCATACAGCCAAAGTATAAATCTTACTACAAGCAACATTGAAATGTATATAACTGAATAGCAAATTTCAATAATAGTCTCCAGCACAAGTGATTTTTCTTTTTCCGATAATCATTCCCGCTAGATGGGCCAAAGATTAGGAAAGAAAAAAGAAAAAGGAACAATCAGGCTACAGTATCAAAGAAATTTAAAGGAAAGCACATTTGGATAAGAGCTGAAGCTTATGCTTCATACACATAAATAAAGGAAGATCTTAGATGAATAACTTCCCCATCTTAAAATAATTTCACAGATGAATGCGACAACTCCAAAAGTTAGCAATATACTGCATCTAATTGATCTCATTGCAAAAAGTTAAAAGACAAATTAGGACTCACCTTCCCATCATCTGTCACATCAGCTCCAACTGTGTGTTTAGGGTTCTCTAGATCTCTCCAGCACAGTATATCCTCGGACTGATCAGTTCCTAAGAAATGATAGTATACATGGTGATTAAGATTAGCATTAGTCTCAGTGCCAGCATCCAGGGTTTCTCCTTCTCTGCAGAATAAGTCAAACTTATCAAATCCATTAAATTCCATATATAAAGTCACAACATAATTTTCATATAAGCCAAACCAAACGGAGAAAAATCAACACAGCTCAAAATTTTCAGTCGTTCAAATTATCAGTTATGCTTCATGCGACATTTTTCAACCGGATAACTGAACTGAGGAAATTTTCACAGGTGTCTGATCAAACATTGCCTACAGTTCCGTCAATATCTTTTCCAATAGATCGAAGGTTCCACTAAAAACTGTCAGAGATTTCTGACCACCACTAATTCAATATCAATATACCATATAGAGAGAACCATAATAATAATTCCACATAATAAGTCCAGAGATAATGTTTCATACGCGGGAGCTGGGTAACGGCTATAGAAAAATCCTTTGCTATCGTGAGTCCAGCTAATTCCTGAAAACTTAACCTGTTACAACAAACCATATGAACACATTAGAGTCATAGACAAAACCACGTCAAACTCAAGAGCCAGTGTGTACGTAGTAAAAAAAAGAACTAACCCATGATACAGTGTCAGCCTCCACTATCTTATCCTCTATCCGCATAACTTTGATCGTCACCCAATCACTCCCGCTCGAGCTAAGTCCGTACGCCAAGTACTTAGCGTCCTCGCTAATTGACAGAGCACTAAGTGAAACCGTTCCGTCCTCACTAAGCACGTTTGGATCAAGCAACGCCTCTGGTTCTCCATCCAAACTATCCTGGAACAAATATAACAAGAGAAAAAATATTTAAAAAATGACCATAAAAAGGAGAAAAACTAATAAGAACTTTAGATAGTTACCTGAATGTATAGGACGTCCTGAGCTTGAAGGCCAGTGTTATGGTAGTAGAAGTACTTGTTTCCACGTTTAAACGGCGGGTAATATCGTGGATGATCAAACAATTTTGTGATTTTCTCGCGAAGCTTCTCTCTCACATCGCACGTCTTCAACACCGATTCAGTCAACTTCACCTGTTGATCAACAAACTCTTTCACTTCTTCTGCTTCTGTATCTTCTAACCTACCACAACAAAGGCAAAAAGACGACGTTTCGTTTCGCATAATCAATCCAACGAAAAACGCAGAATAAATCATCTAATAGAACTTGATATTTCATCGAATATCAAACGAACGAAAAAAACGCTAAATTACGAACTCGACATTTTGATCGAATGACGAGGATTAGGTCTAAAACAATGGAAAGCAAACAAGATAATTAGAACTCCCAACATCTTAATCGAAATTTCATCAGAATATCATTTTAACAAGCAGATTAACCACATCCTAACGCAAACAACAATCGACTGGAAGTAAAAGATCATCCCATTACCATCGATAAGGATCCGAGATCTTAACGCCGTGATAATCATCGAAGACGGAATCGTCACGACGTGCAACAGGATACTCCAACCGTCCGTCGAGAGCAGATACAGAGCCCATTCTCTGGTGGCGCGTGAAAGAGAGAAGAGAAAGAGGAAGAGGAGAGATTTTGTTTCGTCTGGGAGAGGATAAAGAAGCCGAGGGAAGACTTAATAGCACTAGACTTTGGAATCTTCGCACAGGCTTAAATATGGGAGAGAAGATACCGAGAGCGAGAGGAGTTATGAGGTGTGAATGGCGTGCAAATGAGGCCATAGTAACCCAATTTTTAAGTTCGGCGTTTGGCGCCTGGGCCTTGAAGGTCGTGAGCGCGTAGCTGGTTGTGGCTCTGTAATGTCGCCATATTGAGTATATTATGTCGTCATTATGCTTAAAACTATTGGATACGTAGCTTTTTATAAGTAAGTTAAAATTCAAACGAATCCTGGGAGAGCTGTTGTTTTCGGAAAGTAATGCTCAACCGAGGGGTAACTAGGTTTTAGGCTGATTTTGCCTATGTTTGTCATAAAAAAAATTCAAACGAATCCTTTGGAAAACTCAAGAGTCCTTTAAAATCTCAAGGTTTATATCTATTTTAATATTTATAAATATTTGTAAAAGAATCTCAATCATATTTGAGATTAAATCAAGAATATTTTAATAACAACTTTATAAATAAAAAATTCAAACCATAAGAGCTGTGGTGAAGTAGTAAGATGATCCTTCATTCTTAATCAATATCTCGAATTCGAATGTTAGGTATGGAATCGTCTTAAATTGTCATAAGAGAAAGCTTTATCACTTGAAAGGGTCCTATCTAGCTTGACTTTGGATTTAGTCAATTACCCTTGTAGCCCCAAATATCGAGGGGTTTCTAACCAAAAAAAAAATATACCCTTAATCTTAATAAGTAAAATTGCTGTTTTCAAAACATTCATAGAAAAAAATTTAAAAATAATTAAAAGAAAAGAAAATAATAATCAAATACATACAAAATTAATTGCATAAATAAAAAATTAAAATTAATATAAAATAAGAGTAAATAAAGAAAAACTAAACAAATAAAGAACAAATAAATTTTCAAAATATTATAATTTTTAATACTTTTCAAAATATTAAAATTTAGTTTGTACATTAGAATAAAATAAAAGATATAAATATTTGTTGAACTTTTACTTATACATTTATTATTTAAAATTATATAAAATTTTATGATATTAAAAATTATGGAGAGAAAATTTTTAAAAATTCGACAATTCTCAACTTGAGTTGGACAGAATTCAGTCGAACACAAATTTTTATTTTTAATTTTTAATTTTAAATTTTAAATTGAGCTTTCAAGATATGTTTTAAATAAAATACCGTAATTTTAAATAATATCTTTAAAAAATTTTAAAAATTAAAAAATATATATTTTATTAAAATATGTCAAACCAAATTCAGAATAAATCTACAACTTTCGGGTTAGACCCGAGCCCGAGACTAGCCCATTGCTGTCCCCGGTGTTTATAGAACGAAATAAGAGATAATTCCTGCCCGAGGGGAAAGGAAAGAAAAGCTGGATTCTGATATGGAGCGTTCTGTGACATGTACAGCTCAATAAAGTTGAATCTTTGGATTCTATTTAAAAATCAAAGTCAGTGATTTGGTGGAGCCGTACTCATTCTTCATGCCGTGGTACCAGTTTTATAAATAAAAAAAATACATTTTGTTAGTTGTTACAGCTCACTTGGGTAGGCCAGCCTTCCTTTTTCTCGCGACACGACAACACGACACGTCTTTTCCATTTTTCCTAGGAAACAAACAAACGAGTGAGTGACAGTTTCACCTTTCACGCCAACGTTACATAATAAAATTGGACAAATAAATATTGGAAAAACAAATTCCTATTCGTCTTAGTGAAGCCTGGAAGAGAACACCATATTGGACCATCAGGCTTGAATGCATCAGCCCACGACTAGTCTGTTGAAACCAAAGTAACTTAGGTATCTGACAGTGGAAGATATGACAGATATATGCATCGAAGCAATGAACGCTTGGAAATCTATATGATTATGAAACCCAATTACGCTGTAACCTAGGATTTCAAGCAAGAGTAGGGAATCACAGAAACCCTAGATCAAAATTATGCACGAAAAGTTAGCTTCGAAAGGTATCAGACTTTGCAGTTTTAAGTAACCTACCTTCTGGAACCATAACTTTAACTTCATTTTACTGATATTAACTTGCAGCTAATTGAACAAAGAAAGATGGCATTTGTTTAGATGATGAACTAGAAAAAGAAAATGTAGTGTTTTGTCCAAACCTGAAGCATAAAAGTGAAAGGACCTTACTTTTATTTTTCCCACCATCTTTAAGCAGTAAAGTTGTGGGTCATCAAGTAGATGGAGAAGACATCAAGAAACTGTAGCTGGTGATATGAGGATGGTCAGGAAAACACGATATATATACTAATGGAGAAATTGACCAACGAAAATAATCATGGCGTGTGCAGGTTCTTTAGACCTTTACCTTGTTCTTCAAAGGGAAGATCAAGTAGGAGGGTACAATCACGAGGGTTTTACAAAGAGAGACTAACAGAGCTCAGTTGACAGTATGCCCACCTCCAAATGGATAAGTTTAAGAGACAAAGAAGATTGATGGGAGGTGGACAGAATGCCAATAAACTCTGCGAGAAACCCTTTGCGAAACCCACATGAAACCTGGACAGTCCTCGATGCATTTGCCAAGTGAAGAAGAGATGCAGAAGTAATTTCAGAAGAAGATAGAGGTAGATAGGTTTATTTAAGATGTGAAGATGGTAGGAAGCAAGCAAGCAAGCAACAGTAAATATGAGAGAGAGATGGTGGGTGGTGATGATGCGTGTAACTGATTGAAAAGTAGGGTTTTACGAAGAACAGATAGTTTCAGACTCAAAATGACAGGACTAGGAGGGAGATAAATAATAATAATCAGATGGGATGGTTCTTTGTTCCTGCTATATGAGGGTAACAGAGATAGAGATAGAGATAGGGCATACGCTTCTTCTCTTCCTCCACTTGTTATTTGTTACTAATAATGAAACCTCCGTTTGATCTTTCACTTGCACCCCCTCGTTTCTGATGAAAAAAAAGCACACACAGACACACACGCACACCCTTTACTTATCTCTCCTTCAGAATCTGAAGAAAAAGATGGGTTGGCTAAGACAGACAGCTTGGTCTGTGTTTATACGTCCACAGGCCTAATAATGACAATTTAAGAGCAAAATCACTTTCAGATTACAGCGGCTCTCTTTGTTCCAAGGGGGTTTCTCTCATTTTCTCGGTTCAATCTTTGTTTAGATGCGATAAGTATAGCTGTATAGGGGCCATCTGTCATCATTCTTATGGACCGTGGATTGTCTCAGAAGGATCACCATTGTGTGAACTCATTAGTAGCCGTTTGATTAGAGGTTAAACCACACCAACTTCTTGTCTCCACCATAGATGAAGCTCGTAGCAGCACTGCAGTGACAAAGTCTTATGAGAGAACAGTTGATAAGTCTTATCTTTTGTCTAATGTATAGTTGAAACCTTACTTAGATCCATCTTGCGATCTTTACAAAACTTTGAAATGAAACAAGCCAATAATTAGCATTTTGGTTTGAAGAAAACTGTCTTGTTACCTCTCTTATATCACTCACAAGTCAAATATTGCCAAAACCTTTATACCTTCTCCAATGTAAAAGAAGCCTCCACAATTAAAATGCACCATATCTAATTGGAAAAGGGTAGTGATCAACTCAAACAAAAGGAGCCAACTTCACATTTCATGGGTCCTACGATTACACCACTAATATCGTGAGTGTGGAATCCTAGGTACATTCCCTTGCCATTACAAGTCCACAACACGTCTCTTTTGACCTATAACACACATTACAAGTCCACAAACATGCCTCTTTTTTGACCTAAAACATACAATCAAAAGGTAACAGATTAGGTCAATTCTGTACAAGTATCGTGCCACTAAGAGTCCCTTTTTCCTCCTACAAAAGTATCACGTGTTTCACTCATCTCCCTTGCCGGAACCTAAAAGATCAGAGTTTGACACTGAACTTTATAAGAGAAAAAGAGGTAAGAACAAGGAAAAAAAACTGACTTGGAGTTGGGAGAGTGAGGAAAATCTTCCACTTTTGTCGGTGGCTCGATTCATATGTCGCACTCATCACTTCCACAACCCTAAAACATTTTCTCGGTGCTGTTTCTGTGCAGTGTAGGGTTGTTTCTATGCAATCCTGTATTATTAAACGCATTCACCAGCTCCCCGTATCAGTACTTTATGTGAGAACTAACTCCGACAAAAACACTTATTACATAAACGTGCGTAGTAAGGACAATCTTCCCACGTACTTGAACATTCATTGCTCCCAAATCTACCCACCACCATACCAATTTAATTTTATATGTTTCAAAGTTTGAAATGGATACAGAAGTTGCAGAACCATACTGTACTGACTTTATACCCAATACCTTACACTTCTTGGTGTCACGAGTCTCCCCTTTAGGTTAGAGAGGACAGACCAGTTATCCTACTGGCTTAGTGTCAGAGGCCATGATTAATCATTGGACAGTCACATTTTAAGAACAGTAACTTCTGGTAATGGGCATAAATGCTAATCACTCGTTGCCTGGTATAGTATGTAATGGCTGTTGAAGAGTCAACAATTATGGCTCATGTTTATATCCCATATTGGAAGTTTAAGAAGTTTTGGGAGGTTGTTTTTC
>JAOQMM010000002.1:359364-385919 GCA_027563515.1 Erythroxylum platyclados
GATATGCAAAATTATGGATTGTTGTGATTATGATTGGTATGAGAGTGTACCTTTATAAACACATTGCTTAAACACTTCCAAGCCCGGAGATCGAATCCTGGACGTTGGATGCGGGGTTGATGGGCCCATGCGTGCTATAGCCCCACATTCACGCACCAACGTGGTCGGAATCACAATCAACGAGTACCAGATGAAGCGCCCGCGGTTGCATAACAGAGGTTGATGTTTTCCTCTGTTATAATATTTGGTGATTTTCCATGCACATCTGGAACTGTCAAAAAATTGTTTCTCTGCAGCAGCTTTACTCCCTGGCGCCACCCACAGCTGAAAAACTACATTTCTTAGCAGATGTAGTACATGATATATATTTGCAGAAAATGATAAGCCTAAACCGATAGAATTCGGGTGTCGAATCGTACCTTCGGAGGCCTTGTCTCCACCTTAAAGCGAATAAGAAACACAAAGCATAGGAACTACGGACAATGACAAGCACAAAACAAGGATTCGATGATGGATGAATTCCGTAACTCCTGCACGCAAAGAAGCAAAAATGTTGTTCACCTGACACTAGTTCAAGCAGTGATTTCTCAAGGATATACCTGTAAAACTGTGACGTATATCCTTGTACAGTGGAGAGCTGTGTCGTATTTCCAGTTTGAGCAGGATCTTCATTTACCTGATGGTCAAGCAGAAGGCTTAAACAAGAGCAAAGAGTAGGGGGAGAAAATTGCAAATCATACTAGCTGAACAATGAATCTGTAACCAAAAATTGAATTGAGTTTCTTGATTCTATTATCTGAGGTAACAATCTGAAAGTCACACGTAGGACCTGATCAGGGTTACTTCTAGAACTTCGGTTGCTTTCGTTTTTCCGGAAAAAGAAACTGCAGCCCAGAAGTATGGAAACCAATATAATGTAGACGATCGTTACAGCAAGGTCTATACATTTGACCTGCAGTGATAAAAGACTGAAACTTTAGACTACTTATATATTTGGATGTACTGTGTAGAAAAAGTTCCGTAAATCATCACCCTCACCTTGAGAGAACCAATTCTCAAGGTACAGGAACCTCGTGCATGCTCTGTAGGGGGAGCCGTGTTCTTACAACCAGGAGACGAAGGGCAATCACCGCAAGAACAGCGTAGTGAAACTTCAGAGCAGGAATAGGCAGTTATGTTCATTGGTCTGATTCCAGATGATCTCGGGGCAGTGGACTTGAATGCAATGGCAATCGGTGATCCTGGCATATTTGGATCAGCTCGCTTGCCAAGAAACGCGAACCAGTCTGCCAGAAGTAATCAAATGGAGGATCAGATCAACTGTTGCAAGTTTAGATCTTCTTCAACTCACAAATTATTGCAAATGATCATAGATTAAGCTATCAAAGCAATGTGTCATGCAGACCTCCTTAACGGTAAAGTTTCGAGCACCACCACCAACAAACTCAATAGCTCGCATATTGATACTGCCGAACTTCACCTCCTTGCAAGAGTCATGCAACATTTCACCGAAAGTATCGGCTACATAAAGATCAATATTTTCCACTCATATTATTCTTAATCTGAAAACAGAACGATACCCATAAGAATAAAGAAGTTGTACACATTTAATCAAGTTTTGGAAATAGTTTCTACCGTGGAACCATTACAAATTTGACAAGAATCTCTGACCTTGGAAACTGAAGTAACGTTGAGAAATAAGCTCTGATCAGTAGAGCAGGTAATCTCACAGAACAGATTTAGAAAATTTCCCAAGCAAGCTGGACACCCAACAAAGAAAGGAACTGCCTGTGAAACAGGTACTAAGATAAGTTGTAATCATTGAAAAAGAAACAGAGATTACAAAATATTAGTAGGCCATCCACTTACTTGCTCGGTATTTGATCGAAGGATGTCAAACTGAGCTTCTATGCAGCAAATATTTCCAGTAATGGTAGGGCACAAGCTCTGAACTTTTTGTGCAAGTCGTGAGTTTGGCTGAGAAATATGGAAAACAAGGATGGAATTAAGAATAGATTAACGTCCTGTGACTCTCCAATCTTGATATTAAGAGGTTATAGTGTATATACATACCTTCGTTGAAGGTACATTATAAGGACAGTTCAAGGATTTTCCATCATCTCTTGCACCACAAATATCATACATGGCGCAGTATCCTTCTGAATGCCTTTGCTCTGCAAAGGTTAGAGACGCAAAAAACGCCAATACCTTCAACGCGAAAAACCATTTAATGCAGAACTCCATTGCAGGTGGTTACTGAATAAATTCAGGGAAAAAGAAAAAAAGTGTTGAAGATACTTAGAAAACCATTTAAACTGCGAAAAAAGTTTGTTGAAGATACGGAAAAGAAAACCAGTTGAATAACGAAAAAGGTATATATGTTGAAGATACGTAAGAGAAGACCGGTTCAATAACTTTCCTGAAACATTAAATAGGTTCAGATTTAGATAGTATCTCAACTGATTCAGTGGGACAAAAAAAAAAGGGATTTTTGGCAAACTTTTATATTGATTTAAAATAATTTTGTAATCTTTAAAATTATTTTTAAAATATTTTTAATATTTTTAATATTTAGAAAAATGTCTTAGTTTAGATTTTGATTGAAATATACAAATATAGACTAATTAAATATTATTTACATGATAATTTTACTCATTTCTTAATCAAATAATCCTATCATAACAAAATAGAAATAGAACATATAAAAATAAATAGGAAACAAACAAATAATAAATAATAAAAAAGATTTTTTTAAAAAAATAATTTAAAAAATTAAAAATAACACAAAATTAAAATTAAAATATTTTTTTTGAAATTAAAACGTTGAAACAAAATCTTTTAAGAGATTAAACATTCAAATTCCAAGGAAGACACGTGCAGTTATTTATAATTTAAAAAATGATAATAAGTAAAAATATATAACGTTAAGTTAAATAATGCTTACTAAAAATTAATAATTACAAATTTTATCTAATAAAAACAAGAAGTTCCAGGTTTTATGCGTTTCCGAGTCAATCCGACAATTCATAGGTTGTCTTGCCCTGACGGGCCATATCCAACCTTTCCATGGACTGTGGAGGGGCTTGTGTACGGACATCCAGGAAAAAACTTGTACAGGACCAACGGCTGAAATCGTCCAAGCCCAATTTCAGAGACATAGTTTGTTTTGACGAGGAATTGTAAGGATCAAATTCAATCGATAGAAAGAACAACGATGGCATACTCTTGAGTAAGGTTTGTTTCTAATTTAGTAGTACTAAGACTAACATGATTTAGTACTGTAACGATGGAACAAGGAACGAGAACAATTAAATAATATATTTAATTAGAATAAATAGGAAATTTTATTAATAAAAAATTGAAATGTAATTGAAATTGAGAGTATTATTAATAAAATGTAAAATACAACGTTTAAAAATCTATTTATAAGTTTGGTAAAATAACATTAATTTAAAATTTTAAAAATTAATAAGTATAAAAGTATAAAACAAGTATGCGTTTAAAATTTTTAAAGTCTAAATACTCAGTAAAATAATAAGATTTTGATTTGGAAAACGCAATAATAAAGGGCAAGGCCTTTGTAATGCTTATAATACACGAAATTCTCTTTTCAGAAATAACAATTATTGTAATTTCTTTACGAAAAGAAATAACAATAATAGGTACTCTAAATACCTATCAAATAATAAAATTTAAATTTGAAAAACTAAATTAACTAAAATTGATAATATTATTAATAAAATATATAATAAAAGTTTTACGAAAGTTATTTATAAATTTGATAAAAAGAAAAATAAAAAATAAAAAATTATGCACATAAAAGTCTCAATTTTTAAATTGTTTGATTTAATCTAACGTGTGAATACATATATACACTTTATTAATTTTATATTATGGACTATCATAAGGTTAAGTTTGGTTAAAGTTATCTATTAAGGTTAAAGACTTTGAACTATATGACATCTAATAAAGTATAAGCTTTAATGTATAGAGATCCAATAGTCTAATTTCCATTTTATGATGGTCAATATAGAAATAAGACAAATTATATAAAGAGTTAGGATTATGGTTCCTAAGTTATATGGTCGATAATATTTTCTGATATCCCAGTAGTTAAAAAAAAGACGATTCTTAAGAGAAAACAGACATACATATTGAATTGGAAGACGAATAACTGCAAGATTTGTTTTCATAAATTTAGGTATACTTATGCGAAATATTTAAGTATTCTTGATTATTTAACGTGATTATTTATATGATTGGTAATGGTTTCACTTTAAGGAATTAAATTCTATCATAAATACCTACTAAAATAATAGAATTTTGATTCGGAAATGCATTTACAAATGCTTATAATACGCTAAATTCCCTTTTCAGAAATGACAATAATTTTAATTTTTGTGCAAAAAAAAAATAATTTTTAAAAATTAAAAATCTCTTTAAACGTGATTTCTTTCTTGCACTAGACGTTAGATGTCATAAAACCAACATCTACTTACAAGCATTTAAATCAAAGTATGCGTTGCATTAACTTGTTAAAACTATAACCAACCAAAGACATACGACAAAGAAACTCTTCTGTACGACGATGCTTCATTTGTTGGAAACTACACGAACCATTTATGAATGCGGGATGGGATCTGATCTTATTGTTTGTGTTCTTTCTCTTGAAAAAGATAAAGATGTGGTCCAGAAAATGAACGGAAAGGCCCTTCCTTAGGGACTGCTTTTGCTTTGTTTTTCCCTAAAGGAAAGAGCGAAAGCAGCCTTTCGAAAAGGAAGCTTCCATGTTGTTGCCAATTGGCCTAATCATATTTCCATGCTCTTAAAGCAACCAACTACTGGTACTAGTACTATATTATCATTTATTAATAATTAATTTTAGTCTATAAAATAAATATTTTTATTATTTAAAATCATAATAATTAGTAACTGCTATTATTTTATGAAATAAATATTTTTATTATTTAAAATAATTATTTTTAACTATTAAGTGATAATTACCAAGCTCTTTCTTTCCACCGAGTAGCAATATCACCTTCTATGAAAGTATGAATTTTAAATTTCATGTTTAAAGTATGTAATTTATAATTTATTATCATTTTTTATTTCGTTCAATATATAAAGTGTAATAATAAATATCATAAAAATATAAATTTTATAACAAATTTAAATCAGTTAGGTTGTGATTTTTTTTAAAATAACAAAGATGTTTGTTATTGATTATGTATAGACACATTTAGAAATAACTAACAAAATATTATATATAAGTAAAGAATTTGATTCAAATAATTATTAAAAACTTAATGCAAAATTTAATTGTGATTTGTAATTTTATATTATTATGGTTATTTTACTTACTTTGACTAAGCGATGTTGGAGAAGAAATTAGTTTGCGTAAAGAGATTGATGATTTTATTTTTTCAACAATACATTTTTCTTGATAATAACTTATATGTATTTTATTTTATTTTACTAATTATAAATCAATTTAAAGGAAGTCAAATAACTGGTAGAAAACATTTCAAGTGATTTAATGCTTCAATTATTTTATTTTACCTTAAATTTTAAAACTTACTAATATATCTATCTAGAATTTATTTTACTTAAAAACTATAATTTTTTTCAAAATTGTTATTAAACTAGTTTATTTATCGCAAATTCACATATACATATTTATGCAAGACATCTATGCATTACTTAGGCTTGGTAATAACTAAAAAATATGTGTTTGGGTCAAGTTAAAGCTAAACTTAATTAAATATATTTTTTAATTGTTAAAAATTGAAAGCAATATTATTTTACTTCAAATTTTAGGATTTCAAATTTAGTTCAGATTGAATTGAGTTGCTTAGGCTTCCGATCATCGGACTGGATAATTTTTGTCATTCCTAACTTTACCTATTTTAATTAAGAGCATATATCACATTTAAATGGTAGTACATATATTATTTACAACATCAAAAAGAGGGATCTTCTCTTTGTAATTTATTTAATTATCTTCTGCAGTGCAACGTGAAAAGAAAGAAGTCCCCCAATTAATAATCCCTAATTACTATTATTAATTACTAACTAAAAGACGAAACTCCAACAAATCCAACATCCTCACCAGCTAAGAGAATCCAGACAAAGTCATAAATAAGAGATTCTTACATCGGGTATTGTAAGATTGCTGTTTGTTTAAGATAATCACACGACACAACTCTTTGACCCTGAACTAGCAGCGCAAGGCGTGGAGACCGTGACCAAAAGTTAACAAAGATTCGTTCCAAACAACCAAACGTGCATCTGGGGCTGAGTGCTGTGCTGCGTTGGGGATATGTCACCACTTAATAAGAAATTCTTTTACTAAAAAATAAACTATAAGTAGCAGAACAGATCTGAACACTGCGAAGTAAAATATAGAGTGGGTTATAATAGTAATTGTCAAGATTATTATAATTAACATTATTTAATTTATTTTTATATTATGATAAAATTTACGAGTTTATTTTATATTACTACCTATTATTTATATCTCTTACTTAATTTTAAATAAAATTATTTACTAAAATAGATATAATTTATAAATTATTATATACATTCAAAAGATTTTATTTAATACGTCACTTAAAAAGTGACAAATTCTTAATCCATAAATAAAAACTTTATACTAACTGATATGATTTCTTTTTTTTTTTTGGAAAAGTTAAAGGGTTAAGAAAATTACGAGGGCTTTTTAATTTTATACGGCAATCAATTATATAGTTTTGAGTTAATATATTAAATTGAATATCAATTATCAATGTATATTTTAACGAATAATTTTTGTATGGTCCATCAATATTAATTTATTAAAATTTTACTTTATTATGAAAATTGAAATGAATAATTTGTCATGGAGGATAATAAAGTAAACAGCACTTATCCTAACCCCCACTCAATGCGCTTATAGATAATTAACAGAGGGATTAATTACTTAATAGTTTAATTAGGCAATAAGTAACCGCACCTCCAACAACGTTTAAGTAACCGAATAAAAAGAGGGCAACGTAAGACCTTAGTATTGTGGTTCTTCGTCATTGCTTCTTCTCTTTCAAGAAAATGGACTCTCTTGCTCTCTTTTGTACTGGAGCTCTCTTGGCTTGTGGGCTCTACTGGTTCGTCTGCATTCTTGGTCCGGCCGAGCAAAAAGGAAAACGCGCCGTAGATCTCTCCGGCGGCTCTATCTCCGCCGAGAAAGTACGCGACAACTATAAACAGTACTGGTCCTTCTTTCGCCGGCCAAAAGAGATTGAAACCGCCGACAAAGTCCCAGATTTTGTTGACACATTCTACAACTTAGTCACAGACATATACGAGTGGGGTTGGGGTCAGTCTTTCCACTTCTCTCCTTCCGTTCCCGGGAAATCCCACCGGGACGCCACGCGCCTCCATGAAGAGAAGGCCGTCGATCTCATCTCCGTCAAGCCCGGAGATCGAATCCTGGACGTTGGATGCGGGGTTGGTGGGCCCATGCGTGCTATAGCCGCACATTCACGCGCCAACGTGGTCGGAATCACAATCAACGAGTACCAGGTGAAGCGCGCGCGGTTGCACAACAGGAAGGCGGGGTTAGATTCACTCTGCGAGGTTGTGTGTGGGAACTTCCTGGAGATGCCCTTTTCAGACAACAGCTTCGACGGCGCGTACTCAATCGAGGCAACATGTCACGCGCCGAAGCTTGAAGAAGTGTACGCAGAGATCTTCCGAGTCTTGAAGCCTGGAGCTCTCTACGTGTCATACGAATGGGTCACGACTGACAAGTACAAAGCGAACGACCCTGAACACGTGGAGGTCATACAGGGCATCGAAAGGGGTGACGCTTTGCCTGGTCTTCGCAGCCACGCCGACATTGCAGCCACAGCGGGGAAGGTAGGGTTCGAGGTGGTTAAAGAGAAGGACTTGGCACGGCCGCCGGCGGAACCGTGGTGGACCAGGCTCAAGATGGGTCGGGTCGCCTACTGGAGAAACCACATTGTTATTACCATATTGGCTTTCTTGGGGATTGCGCCAAAAGGAACGGTGGATGTTCACGAGATGCTTTTCAAGACCGCCGATTACCTGACGAGAGGAGGCGAGACTGGGATTTTTACTCCGATGCATATGATTCTCTGCAAAAAGCCTGAGAATCCTTCTTCCAATTCTTAGCTCAATAGTGGTTTAAGTTGTCGAGGTAACACTCCAGTATCAATTCTCAGGTTAAAACTCTGATGATATCCAAATCTTTTGTGGTCTTAAATTCTTCATAAATCTTTTTACATTTTCTCATCTTTTCTGGGTTTCTTTTTGTTTTCTGAATTGAATTAGATTTTATGTTTGGATCTTGGTTTTAGCTTGGTGGTAGTCAGGAACCAACAGGTGACTGTGACTCAAGCACGTGTTGTCTGGATTCTGATATTTATATATTACAGCTTTTCATTCCTGTCTTTTCTGTTTTCTTTTTCCAAAGAGCTTTATGCAGTATGAAAGGTAACGGATCAGCACTCTAGCCATCAAATTTAGAAAAGCCACAATCACTTTACACACTGGAGAAGAAAGGAAAAAAGCAGAACTGATAAATTCAATTTTTTTTTAATAAAAGAAACAACATAAAGTGGCCAGCAAAGCAATTGGATCTTGACTTTTACTGTGTTGGGTTGTGCATGGTGTGTTGGATGTGGTTCAGCTTCTGTCGTTTTATACAGGGTACTTTACTCGTGGGAAGTGTTCCGCTCTATCCACCACATTTCTTATTCATATCAAGGACATATTTTTAAAAATAAAAATAATTGTAAATTTAAAATAAATTATTTAAGAATCAAGCAACTGACTATAATTGGATTAGGTGGGTTGTAAACTCTTTCTAAGAGCAGAACAGATTTGTTTTATAAAATAAATATCTTCAAAGATGGGTTGTAAGAGTCTGAAATTTAGGAACAATCTTTCCTCCTATCACGGCATGTGATTTGATTTTGTAGGAGTTTTGAGATTACGACTTGAAAATATCTGGTCCAAACCTAAAAATGGTGAGATCCAGATGATATGGAAGTGTCACCTTGTTTCTGTTTCAGTCAGTCACTAGATATTTTTAGGCATTTCCAAACCCTTTTTATTTCAAAACTTTAAAATTATTTGGATAAAAGACTTTTTTATTATATAAAACTGTTGAATCAGCATTGAATCGGGTTTTAATATAATCTGCTCAGTGAGATCCAATTTTTAGAGGACCTCTGAAAGCCCATATACAAGAATGAAAACTCAAGAATAGGCATTTTTTTGATTAGGGTCTGACCTAGCTCATGAAATGATATTTGGGCTCAATTCGATTCGGCTCATAGTCAACTAGTCAGGTTTAAGTTGACTAAATCTTAAGCTTAATTAAAAAAAAAGGGGTCTCAGAGTTCTAGTTGGGGCTGTTTAGACCAACTTCACCCCAAGGTCCAACACCTATAACAAAAGCAAAATAATGTCATTTTTTATCTTAATTTAAAAATAAAAATTAAGTTGAAATAGTTGGGCACAACTTTCTCCGACCTAGTTGAGTTCTTGGGAGGACCTAAGTCTCATTAGAAGCAGGCTCAAGCCCGGATCCATTGCCGTCCTAGATGTTAGATATATATATAAATATTTAGGTAATAAAGGGTTTCTAATTATAAAAAAATCTACAAAGCTCGTCCAAATTTGTGGACAAAACGAATCGTAAGACTAGTGAGTGGACACCAATCCTTGCAGACTTAGATTTCTTGATAATTCCATTATTAAATTCTCCTTCCTGCTTTGTTCGTCCCATCTTTCTAGTTTCTGATCCTTTCCTTCCATGGCTGCAGTCACCAATTTCCTCTCCAATTCTCCCTCTTCTTCACTCTCAGACGTCCCAAAGATCTCAGCTTTTTGCTCTCATGGTTCTTTTCTAGTTCAGCTTACGGGTAAAAGTAAGACTTCATCAACAAAATTAGAGACCAATCAAGTACAATTCATCACAAAAGCTACAGCTACTCCTGGGACTAGGAAGCTTCAGAGCGACGAGAGAGTACAACAGATACATAGTACAGAACAGTTCGATGAAGCTCTTAGACTGGCCAAAGACAGGCTTGTGGTGGTTGAATTCGCATCGAGCCGCAGTTACCACAGCAGTAAAATCTACCCTTTCATGGTGGATTTAAGCAGAACCTGCAACGATGTTAAATTCCTGCTTGTCTTAGGGGACGAGTCCGAGAAGACCAAACAGCTCTGCGAGAGAGAGAAAATCGACAAAGTCCCACATTTCAGTTTCTACAAAAGCATGGAGAAGATTCACGAGGAGGAAGGGATCGGCCCGGATCAGCTCGTCGGCGACGTGTTGTACTACGGCGACAACCACTCCGCTGTGGTGCAGCTCCATTGCAGGGAAGATGTGGAGAAGTTGATCAACGATCATAAAGCCGATCACAAGCTGATTGTTCTCGACGTGGGTTTGAAACACTGTGGTCCGTGCGTGAAGGTGTACCCGACGGTGCTGAAGCTGTCGAGACAGATGGCTGATACTGTTGTGTTCGCGAGAATGAACGGTGATGAGAATGAGAGTTGCATGCAGTTCTTGAAGGACATGAACGTGATCGAAGTTCCCACTTTCTTGTTCATTAGAGATGGTGAGATTTGTGGAAGGTATGTTGGATCTGGAAAAGGAGAGCTTATCGGTGAGATTCTTAGATATCAAGGCGTTCGTGTAACTTACTAGAAATGGTTCCGTTCAACTCGCACAAATTGAACTAAGCTTCTTTATAAAAATTGTGAAGAAATTGGAATTGGGATTTCGGTTTGGATATAGGGTCAGCAAAAATGGCTCAACTCATCCCACGTTTGTCCGGGTTGAGCGGACTGCGGGCTAGCCTGCAGGCTAACCCTCTTTGGCCTGCGGTCTGCTCTTGACCCGTGGCTCGTGGCCCACTCTTCAATGACAAAAATGACGTCATTTTGACAATTTTTTAAAAAATAATTTCGATAGGCCGGCTCGGCCTATCCTGTGGCCCATAGGCTACGGGCCGACTACAGACCGACTTGCAAGCCGGTTACACCCAACCCTGCCTAGCCCGTTGTCATGTCTATTTAGATACATAAATTCTAGTGAAAGAAAACTGTACGTGGATGTGACCGGAGGAACAAAAATTATGAATATTGCTTCTATTAGTTTATGGGCATCTAATTCTTTGATATTTTGTTTGTTACATTTATTTTCATCACATATTCTATGCGTGATTTATCAAAAAAACAACTTTTCTATTAAGTAAGAATAAAACTGTGTATTATCAGACTTTCTCTTATTATACTCCTCAGTAGTGCTTCAACTCAATGAGATTTGATTGCTTGAATTTAAATAGTATTTGAGTTATATAGAAAATTACAAATCCTTTCAATTTAAAAGTTAAGATAAAATTTATTGAACTCAACATGTCATTAGTGTATCTCATCACCTTTAAAAGTTAGAATTCATTTTATAATTGTAATTTTATAAAATATATATTAAAAACGACGCTATTTTCGGAAATTGATTATAGAGATAATACGAATATTATAAAACTAAAATTATAAAAAAAATTGTTGATAGTTTAAAAAAATAAGAGTTATATTGATATATGTTAAATTACAAATGAATTTAGTAGATTTAACTTTGAAAATTATATCCGAAAGAGTTATAACTTATTTTAAATTGTAAATATGGTAATTTGAATATATTGAAAGTATACACAAGTTAAATTTGGCTTATGGTTCTTAACTATTGGCAATTTTTAATGTTTTTATACTTATCATATTTGGCATTAATTAATGGAAAAATACATATATACTCTTCAAAATGTAGGAATCAAAATTCAAAAAACATTAACTAATTTTTATTTATTCAATAAATTGACGAATTAGATAAAATTTTCAAATTATAATTTATTTTTTTAAATATAAATTTATTATTTGCATTAATTAAGCTTTTAAAAATATGTAATAATTTATTAATACATGTTTAGAATGTGTTGTTAAACAAATTAATAATTTAAAATTATTATATTTACATATTATTAATACATCTTTCGAGAGGTCATTATTACGAATTAACAATTTAAAATTACCATATTTGCATAAATTTGAGGATGGACTAGCGACTTAAAATATGGACTTGTGATGAACATTTAATCTAAAATTTATATCTTATTTTTAAGAGGTATGGTTCAAATAGGATTTTACTGAAATACTATTTTAGCGTTGTTTCAATAACTATGAATAGGCACTGGACTATGGGATTGGACTGAATAACACTATATAATAACATTGGGCCAAAAGGCCCGTGTACTAGAAAGCCCAATAAGCCCGTTTGAATTAACTGAAGACAAGGTCCGTTGGTGCTGACACCAAAATTTGACCCACCGCTCCAACAACGAACTATTATGAGTGCGAACTTGCAGAGATGGAGAAATCTATGGTTTCAATTTCAAAATTCACGCCGACCGATCCTCAATCATCGGTTTTTGCACGAAGGCCCGGACACTTTAGAGGAGCTATTGGACAGGCACGTGGTGAAGAAAGAGAAATCGTTCGACGATGAAGAGGACGAGTTGTTGAACCGGCGGCGACTCACTAGTACCCGACGGGAGGCGCTGAGTCTGTACCGAGACATACTCCGGGCCACTCGCTTCTTCGTGTGGCCTGACTCGCGGGGCGTGTTGTGGAGAGACGTGTTGAGGGAGAACGCGAGGAAGGAGTTCGAAGAGGCACGCTTCGAGAAGGATCCGGAAGTTGTAACTCGGTTGCTAATCGGCGGCCGAGAAGCGGTGCAATCGGCTATTGATAAGCTCGTCGAGAAACAGAGGGAGCAGGTTGACAAAGAGCGGAGTTCCGGTGGTGGTGGTGGAGATCGCCGGTGACGATTTCGTTGGTTTTTGTTTTCAATTTTTGCTTCCAACTTCTGTTTATTAAATGGCGTAATGTTCTTCAGAATTTTACCCAAAAATAAAAATATACATTTAAATTTCTATTCGTTGCGCACGGTGAAGGTTATTGTTTTGTTTCATATGTCGGGGATGTTTGGTTAGTTGATATAAATATATATATATATATATAAATGAAAAAAGATATTTAATAATAGATTATAATTAGAAGAATAGTATTTTTATAATTTTTTAGGCAATGCTTTTACTTTCAATATAGTAAAAAATGGAAATCATATTTATTTTTATTTCTCGTCATATTTATTATAAATTTTATTATCATTTTTCAAAGTGAGCATACCCTTACTAAAATTCTAAATACGATCCAAATTTAATCTATGTTGAATTCTCAAATTTGGTTAAAATGTGATTGGATCGAGATAGGTTTAGGCTTGAGTCGAGTCGGAGACAAGCAATCTAAACTTTGAGTTTGATCAGACTTTAGCTTATTTTGATTTTTTTAAATTAAACTAATTCAAAATTAAAAAAAGTTTCAATTTAGTCCAATTTTAATTAATTCAACTAAAATCATTAACTTTGAATTAAGCTGAATAGAATTCTAATCTAAGTGTCATATTTAATAATTTATTATAATTAAGAAGATTAATTTTTTATTATGTCTAAATATCGTTGATATTTAAATATTTAAACTCAATTTGATTAAAATTTAATTTATTATTTAAAATAAATCAATTAATTTGCAGATAATTATTATCAACTTAAATAAGAAAAATAATTACAAAATGAGTTTAAATAATCTGTAATAAATTTTTAATATTGAGATGAATATATCTATTTATATAAAATCCTTAAAAGGATTAATGAATTTAGAATCTAAACATTGAACTCAATCTTCTTAAGAGTCAAAGATCTCACCTTTTAATTAGAAAAAAAAAGCATTGCCTATTAAATTTTGATTGTGTTGATACCATAAAAATAAATAGCATCATATATTAACACTCAATTATATTAATATATCACTAGCATTAATGCTTTGTATGTAAATCTTAAATTGAATGCTTGTAGATGAAGAAAAAAACATATTAGGCATGTTTAATGTCTATGTTGCTACAATTGACAACCTTCCACATATACCAAAAACTTAATCTTTTGCATATATCTTAATTATAGTATTTACATATACCAAAAATTGAAAAATTGTTAACTTATTTAGTGCCTTATTAGCATTCCAAATTCATCATTCAAATAATAAAAGAAAAGGTTTAAATAATGCCTAACTTTTTTAATTTATTGTCAAATATTTTAAAGTTTTAAATTTAATAACAAACTTTTTTAAAATTGCAAAAATTAATTTTAAAAGTTTTATTGATTGATTAACATGTCCACCAAATATTACCAAATATTTGTCAATTAGTCATATTAATAAAATACTAATTTTGAAAAGTTAGTCATGAAATAAAAAAATATAAAATTTGACACTAAATTAAACAAATTCTAAAAAGTTTAAAACTTTGGAAAAATATTATATATAACTCAATTTACGAGAAAGATCTATGCAAAAAGAAAAGAGTTTCTATTATTTTTATTATAAAAATTATTAAAGACATTTCTAAAATTAATATAAGGAGGGTTATAATTTACGTAACCTTTTTTTTATATTTTTAAAAAGAAACTATTTTCGTAACTTAAACCTGTAAACTTATTATCATAAAAGAGCGTAAAGGTTAAGTTATATTAAAAAGTTTTTTTTTTTGAAAGATCTTCTAGTAAATATATGTTAAGTTATATATATTATAAATTATTATGTGATTAATTATTAAATATTTCACACAATTTAATATTAATTTATGTTAAAATAATAATAAAATTTTATATTTTTAAAAATTATAATACAAAAAGCTTGTTTTTTAAAAGTAATTTATATTAATAATATTTTTAGAAGATAATATTATTTTATATTTTTTTAATGAAAAAGAATAATTTTCTAATTTCTTGCTATATTATCAGTGGGCAGCCAGTAGAATTCTTAAAATCCTACGTGGACTTCCTGATTTCTGGTTCACACGGGTGAAAGTTTTAACTTAAAACCTTGGCGCGGCCCACCGGAATAGGTTGAATAAAGCGGAAAATCATTGACTTGGTCAAGTATAATGACAAATATATCCCCCCAGAGTAACCGACGCCAGAGCATTAAAGCCTCGAGTTGATTCGCTGAACCGAAAGTGGCAAGGACAATTAAGTCACTACGAATTTAAAAGACTTTACTTGCATATTGAAACCACCATTAAAGCACCACCAGTCCCTGTTCTTTTCAGGTTTTTGTCTGGTAACGCATTCCTCTGGATTTCACGTACAAAATTCACCCATATAGAAGAACTTTGTCACGGGTTTTTAGTTTCTCCAGCAAAAATCCTTGCGTTTGGGTTCTTGGGTTTTGGCTAGTTCTTCAAAAATGCCGGCCAAAGTGAGGAATTCTATTAGGCTACAGGCAAAGAAATGGCCAAAGCTTACGATTTTGTGGACGATGCTGCTGATTTTTACAACGGGTCTTTTCTTGCTTTTGGGTCTGAAGATCTTCTCTATACCCATCAACACCGAGGGGGATTCTCCTATTGAGCTGAGTAGGCGCAAAACCTCTGAAAGGTATCTATTTAACGGGTATAACGGTATTGTGTAATTCTTGAACTCAAAAGGTGATCTTCAGAGTGTATGACTCTTATTTTGTTCTTTTGGTAATGGTCTTTTCTTGATTCTCTTGTGGCGGGTTTGACGCAGTTTTATCGATGTATTAGAAATGAGAGGAAAACAGTGGACAGAGATTATTTCTTGGGAGCCCAGAGCCATCGTTTATCATAATTTCTTGGTCAGTTTTTTTTCTTCTTTTTTGTGGTTTGAAATGTTTGGTTCTGCATTTATTTTCACCGAACAGAATTTGGATCGGCCAATCGGGTTTTGTTGATGTTAATTGCTGTATAGGATTTTGTTACAATGCAAAGAAATGCTTTGAAGTGCCAATCAAATAATCTTTTGAACAGATTGCAAATGAATGTTCTAATGGATTCTGATGCTTCACCTTCATCTAGCTGGTGGTATAAATTTTTATACCTAGACCCTGGTTTGTGTGTTTTGCGTGGTTATTCATCATATCAGGAACTTTGCTGTATACTTGACTTGTTAATTGATGATCTCCATGTTTTTATTTTTGAGGCTCTTCATTCCAAATCTTAAATTTCTTTATATTGGTCAGCTGATGGGATTGTAACTGGGTTGTCTTAATATAATCTTAACAGTCAAAAGAAGAATGTGACCATTTGATATCCCTTGCCAAACCTCACATGAAGAAGTCAACCGTAATAGATAGCAAGACGGGTAAAAGTGTTGATAGCAGGTACTTTGCAGCCGTGTTCTTATATCTGCACTTATTGAGCATCTTCTTCTCTTTGCTTAATTTCATTCTTTAAATTAACCTTTGCTACTCCTTTTGTCAGGGTGCGAACTAGCTCCGGAATGTTTCTCTCAAGAGGACAAGATCAAATCGTCCAGGCGATCGAAAAGAGGATAGCAGATTTCACGTTCATTCCTGTAGGTATGGGATGGTAAAGTTTGAGAAAGCTATCTTAGATACTGATTAGGAAGATGACATTTTATACTGCTGATGTTTTAGTCAAAACTGCAAAATTTATAGACATTCCATTAGCAAAAGCATTTCTACTTTTCTTTTTTTGAACTTGGAATTGTGCCATTTATTTGTTATGACTTAATACCTTCAAATTTTGGGTGCCAATCTGCTAACACGAAGTCAGCAATACCCTTCACTATCTTAATAGAGTGTTGATTTTGTTTCCACTGTATCTTTAAGCTCTACATGATTAAGCTTGTGGTAATAATTAATAAAGACATATGTCAATGAAAAAGGTTAGGCTCCAGAACTTAGCCCCTATCAATTGGACTTTATGTCAATTTGCAAGCTTAATTTTTTGTTACAAGTATGAAGATTTAATCAATATTGGTTCGCCGCATAACCATGTGATGTACCATTATTTGCATAATCGAGCTGCTGTTGGTTTAACTAACTCTTACAATCCACAGAGAATGGTGAATCACTTCAAATTCTCCACTATGAAATTGGACAAAAGTACGAGCCTCACTATGATTTTTTTCTTGACGACTTCAACACCAGACATGGGGGTCAACGGACAGCAACTCTTCTCATGTATCTGTAAGAGTATTCCTTTACCATTAGAACGATACAAAAAACTTATGTTTTAATATATTTTCTGGAGACATTGAACTGCTTTTATTCTCTATTATCTCCACTTCTGATGGTGCAGATCCAACGTTGAAGAGGGCGGTGAGACAGTATTTCCCAGTGCAAAGGCAAATTTCAGCTCTGTACCGTGGTGGAATGATTTGTCCAAATGTGGAAAGCAAGGTCTTTCTCTGAAACCCAAAATGGGCGATGCATTGCTGTTTTGGAGTACAAGACCTGATGCCTCGTTAGATCCTTCAAGTTTGCATGGTCAGTTGAACTTCACTTTCATAGATGATTATGATTGATCTCTGTCCACTGAGGAGGGACAATAATATGCATTTTCCTTTATTGTCTTGATACTTTAATTGTACACATCAAGACACTATCAGCCAGCATACAAGTCAACTTTCATACTACTTTTAAGCAAGATAAGGACTAATTCATCTTCATGGCTTATTCTAGGTAGTTGCCCTGTGATTAAAGGGAACAAATGGTCAGCTACCAAATGGATGCATCTTGTGGAGTACAAGTTGTAGTTAAAGGTAAAACTTTGACATTGCATGAAGTCTTGAGCATTTCATGTGTCTGTTGTTGCTTCAGCTTTTCCAGCTTTTGTTTGTCAAAAATGTTATTTACTCCAAGAAATGCTGGACTTTCAGTAACTGTTGCTAATGATCTTAACTTGTTTTCCGTATAACTTGATACTGATCTATGTCAGGCTTGCAATGGAAATTGAAGTTTCCTTACTTTGGCAGGGTCGACAGATGTGAATTTCGTCCACATTCTGAAGCTGGCAAGTGATAGTTCAGAAGTTCATGCTTCATAAATTTTCACCGTGAGTTCTTTGGTATTAACAGTGATACAGAGATTTGTTGTAGTTTTAGATTTATAAGGTGATATGTAAATGAGGGCAAATTTTAATATCGTAATAATCACTGTCAAGTTGTTCACTATTTCATTTCATTTCATTACAATGCAAACATTCAGAAAAACGGGATTAACTCCGCCACTAGGTACGGACAGACAACGTAAGACAAGATTAAGGATAACTAACAAATGGCACAACAAACTCCAGAGTTTGGTTGTGTTTAAGTCAAAGGTGAATTTAATCTGACTAGCCTAATGGTAATTAAGAAAAGTTTCAAGAAATATGATCAACAACGACGGATGTAAGTTCTAATTAATGGAAATAAATTGATAAAGTTTAATTATTTTTAAACTTAATAAAATAATTTTTGAACTTTAGTTTAAAGTTGTTTGACGGTTGAACGTTAAATTTAAATTTAAATAATAATATTATTATGAATTATATACTAATTATTTAAATCAAGTTTATAATATGATAAATAAATAATATTTATGAATTTCATTGTTAATCATTAAAAATAAATTGAATAAAATTGAAAAATTTTAAATATAATTAAAAGATATTTTCTTTAACTATTGAAAATGTTAGTTTAATTAAAAATAAGATTGTTAAATAACAATAATAAGAACAACACTAAATAGAAATTTTGCTAAGATGCAGAGTTTAGAGAGATTCAATAATACTTAGCCTTACTTAAATAGAAATTTCGCTGAGATGCAAAATTTAAAAAGATTCAATAATATTCAGCCACACCTTTAATTAGGGAGATTGTTTAAATAATAAAATAAATAAATAAATAAAATTTGATCGTTTTAAAATTTATTCCATTAAATTGATTGAATATATTCGATTTTTTTAATTTTTATTTAAAAGTACGAGTTTGACCTGATTGATCTTGTTTTATGATAATCAATCATGTGAGGACCCACCAAATGACGGTCCAGAACTCTTCATATCCTACGTGGCGAAGTATGTTTGCTCTCTTTTAATGAATGAATAAAATTTATCAAAGCAGCGGAAGCTAATCGACCTCGGAAAATGGCGGCTACTTCGCTAACCTCGCCAACTCTCCATACTCTGTTCTACAAGAAGCTTCCTGTAACAACTCCTCTCTCTTCGCCCTTTCTCTCTCTTCCCAAATCCCTAATTCCACTCTCTCTTGGTAAGTGGTCTCTTCCCGCAGGCCAGTTCCATCGCCGTCGCTTCATTACTCACGCCGATTCCGATAACGGCGCTGAACCCGGTGGTCACTATGACTTCGACCTCTTCACAATCGGAGCCGGAAGCGGCGGCGTTAGGGCGTCGCGGTTCGCCGCTAATTTCGGTGCCCGTGTCGCCATCTGTGAGCTTCCTTTTTCTACGATATCTTCCGAGACCACTGGAGGCGTCGGCGGCACGTGAGCGGCTTCCGATTTAATCTTATATATTGAAATTTAAGGCTTTCGTTGGGTAGGTGTTTGATGCGAATTGAGTAATGGTTCATCAGGTTTTGATTGAATTGCAGGTGTGTGCTCCGTGGATGCGTACCAAAGAAACTACTTGTCTACGCATCGAAATATTCTCATGACTTTGATGAGACTCGTGGCTTTGGATGGAAATATGATTCGGAGCCAAAGCATGATTGGAGCACATTGATAGCTAACAAAAACGCCGAGCTCCAGCGGCTTACTGGTATCTATAAGAACATTTTACACAACGCTAATGTTACTCTGTTCGAGGGTCGTGGAAAGGTGAGATTTTTAATACAAACATCAACTTGTTTTCGGGTGCCCTCATGCTGATATTGAATGATTGACTTGGGATTTTGATGAAATGATGTGGAAATGTGAAATTCCTACAGATTTTAGACCCGCATACGGTTGATGTTGATGGCAAGCTTTATTCAGCTAGACATATACTAATTTCAGTTGGGGGTCGACCGTTTATACCTGACGTTCCTGGGAGTGAATACGCCATAGATTCAGATGCTGCACTTGATTTACCCTCAAGGCCCGAGAAAATTGCGGTAGTTGGTGGAGGGTATATTGCCTTGGAGTTTGCTGGTATCTTCAATGGTTTGGGAAGTGAAGTTCATGTATTTATACGGCAGAAAAAGGTGCTGAGGGGCTTTGATGAAGAGGTGATTAACTATCAGTAGTCGTAGGGCTTACTTGATGCGTGTACATGTGATATTTGTACCACAAATTTGACTTTGCACTGTCTGTTCCTATAGATTAGAGATTTTCTAGCAGAACAGATGTCTCTGAGAGGAATTGAACTCCATACTGAAGAATCGCCTCAGGCTATTCTTAAATCAGCAGATGGTTCTTTTTCATTGAAGACTAGCAAAGGAACAGTTGAGGGCTTCTCCCACATAATGTTTGCCACTGGGCGTAGGCCAAACACTAAGGTTTGCTATATGTTTCGCCTCCATAGATATGTTTCCTATTCATGCCGTCCTGAATGAAAAGTAAAATGCTTTGTAACAAAGACTTGCGCTAGATTGTGAAAGCCTTTCCATCTTTCCTCAATATTAACTTCTGTACATGATTTGGAGGAAATATGCTGATATAACAACTCCTTTTGAATTCAGCACCTGGGATTGGAGGAGGTTGGGGTAAATGTGACTGAGAGTGGTGCAATAGAGGTACTTCTGATTGATGCTGCTTTGGATATTGTTTTGCTCTTTGTGTGTATATGCATGCTTTTGCTGCAAGAGCTTAATACCCATTACATTCAGGTTGATGAATATTCACGCACATCGATTCCTTCCATTTGGGCTGTCGGTGACGTTACTAACAGGTTGAATTTGACTCCAGTTGCTTTAATGGAAGGAGGGGCATTGGCGAAAACTTTATTTCAAAATGAGCCAACAAAACCTGATTATAGGTAGTCAACCAAGTTGTTGCCATTTTGTACAGTCATGATACTTGGGCTTATTGTGAGAAGGCTTGTTCATAATCTTTCTTTTAAACTAGCATTCAAGGATCTGCTACATCTTTTCATTAGACAATTGTTCATTGACAAGAAATTGTGTTATTATTACCTTTAATTGCTATTGGCTCCTTTTGGAGAGATCAACTCATCTCGACTTTAGAAGTTTGTTCTTTATAGAGTTTGATGTTTCTCATGCCAAAAAATGTTTTTACTGTTATCATCTCTACTAGATTTAGGATGTTAAGATTAGCCATCTGACCTGATTCTTTATCGTCCTTCTGAGAAGAGCTGTTCCATCTGCTGTGTTTTCCCAACCACCAATTGGAACCGTTGGTCTTACTGAAGAGCAGGTGAATATTTGTTTTTTGGATTCACTACGACGGAGGTCTATTTATTCTATCTTACATTTTACGGAATTGTGCAGGCTGTCAAAGAGTACGGTGACGTTGATGTCTTTACTGCAAATTTCAGGCCCTTGAAGGCTACTCTCTCAGGCCTTCCAGACCGGGTCCTCATGAAGCTAATTGTATGTGCAAAAACAAACAGAGTTCTCGGATTGCACATGTGTGGCGAAGATTCACCAGAAATTGTGCAGGTATATGCCTTAGACCTCTGTTTGCTTGCTTTCTGTGAAACCGTTTTGGGATGTCATAAAGTTCATGTGGCCGTTATGAATATATAGGGATTTGCAGTTGCTGTCAAAGCTGGCTTGACCAAAGCTGACTTTGATGCTACTGTGGGTGTTCACCCCTCAGCTGCAGAGGAGTTTGTGACAATGAGAACACCCACTCGGAAGATTCGTGCAGGCCCTCCGACTGAGGTTTAGTCGAAACTCCAAACTATTGAATAATTTCTGTAGGTTATGTTTTGATCCAACTGATAAAAGTTTTCCCATTTGCTGTATGAATATAACTTAGCTGCTGTTAAAAATTCACTGGTTTAGTATTTCAATGAGTTTCAACAGGATTTTGCTAAAATTGCTCCACCATTGTTGCTAGAAATATTTTCTTTTGCTCGTCCTTTCCCAATTTGAATGTAAAATGTTTACATATCATTGATTCTTCCAGGGAACAACCGACCAGGAGGTTAAAACAGCAGCAAGGGTGGTCTAGTTCTGGCAAAGCTGCATCTTACAACTCCTTTAAGGTGATAAAGAGCAATGTTACACAAGAAAATGATGATCATACCTGAGCTTAGTTTTGTCCGTCACCGGTTCAGGAAAGTTGAGCTCACTTGGCTCTTTTTCACGTGCCTCTTCTTTCACATCTGGAAATGGAGCCTCATCCAACAACTTGATTTCACAATTCTCATAACTTTGTTCGATTAGTCAGGTTAAAATTGTGCTTTGGAGTCCGAATTGGAAGTCTTTAGTTTTTTCGCTTTAATTGGGAGTTGAATATGTCACAAATTTGAAGTTTGTCTATAAATTATAGTCGTTATTCTTCGATTGTGCAGGCAAATTGTCAAGTGTACTTAATAATCCAACAGGAAAATAACATTGGAATCTGACTCAAACAGAATACATCATAAGTAGCAATTATACTTATTCTTACATAACATGTGGGATTAGTATCTTTTATCTTTGCTTCTCCTGGGGATCTTGTGTTCCTTTTCTCATCATGGCCACAAACTCCTCATAATTGATTTTTCCATCCTACATTTGATAATGAATGAAAGATTTTAGTGATCTTAGTGATCAGGCAATCATGGAAAAGAAAACGAGTAAGATCAAGTAATTACTTTATCAATGTCAACATCGTTAATCACTTCATCAATCGTAGCTTCGTCACCCATTCCATACTGGGACATGGCTTGCTTTAGCTCATCTCTTGTGATAAACCTGGTTAAAATCAAACTGGTCAACTAATAATGTTGATGCAAGATGCTACAGGTAAGTGATTAGTGGAGTTTGTTTATACAACACCTGTTGATTTTGATTTTACGAGTTGAAGGCATGGATAAGACAGTGAATACTAATTAATCTAAAATAAATATTAGACAAAGAATTATAAATTAAATTAATTATAATTACTTATAAACATTAAATTGTTGTGGACCCTTTTTTTAATAATTTAAATTCGTTCTTCAAAATTTTTTAACTTAATTTAAAAATTTGAACTCAATTTACGGATTGATTCTTTAAATTCAAACTCTTTCGAGCTTAATCCATCCAATTAAATAAATCAATTGAATAAGACAATTATAGCACAATACTAACCCACTGCAATCCTTGTCAAAGAATTGGAAAGCCTGGAACAAGTGGTCTTCCCTCTCGAGTCTATGTCGATGCATGGTGGCTGTGATGAATTCAACATAATCTATAGTACCACTCTTATCAACATCAGCCTGGCAACAAAAGATCGATCTGATCATTATATAGATAGAGATAAGTTGCAAAGAATATATGAACAGGATCATCTTTCAGTAATTTCATTGATCAAAGAAGAGTTTATCAGATCTTACTGCATCCATCAGTTGTTTTATTTCTGCTTCAGTAAGCTTAGATCCCAGTCTTGACAATCCAGACTTGAGTTCATCATAAGTGATTGTACCATTTCCATCAGTGTCCATGTTCTGAAACATCTGCTTCAGGCCCTTGATTTCTTCCCCTGAAAGGTTTTCTGCTATCACCTTTGACCAAGTACGCATTCAAATTAGAAAAGCATCTTCAGAAATAAATGAGATAGAGAAAACAATAACTTTGAGAAAATGGAGAAGTGGGAACACACCATCAGTGCAAGCTTCTTTAGCTTGTTCATTGCTCTGAACTGTTTCATCCTGATTAGAACAGCACTGTCTATAGGTTTGTCAGATGCTTCACCGTCCACCTTCAACCATGGATGCTCTGGAAAACAAAGTGATGCTAATTTTTCAGTGCCTTATCAATATTTCTGATTTCGAATTTTTTTGATTGATTCAAGTAGTTTGGCTGTAAGCCGGCAAGCGAAATGGAAGCATATCGCCTGCCTGCTGCCCGGGCAAATCAAAGTTGACAACTTTCATAAGGTGAATAAGTGGTGTCTACTATATCTATATCAAGGATCAACCAAATTATCTAATGGAATCATATAGGAAAAACATCTCAAGCTCCTTGTACTGGAGCCACACATTAGGCTGATGATACTACATGACAATGCTGATTATTTTCCTGGGGATGAACACATTTGACATTTGCAGTTCTAATTTTCAAAAATTTTTCAGTACTTACCAAGTGCCTGGGCAGCAGTGATACGTCTTTTGGGGTCCCTAGTTAACATTTTCTTGATAAGATCCTTCGCAGAAGACGAAATCTGAGGCCACGGTGAACTTTCTAAGTCAAGATGGCCTCCCAATATAGCTTCAAATATGCCTTTCTCAGTCTCTATTGAGAAATTAACACACAGCAGTCAGAAACATTACCAACTCTTCTATGTGAGAAGAAAACAAGCCAAACAACAAAATTTTTCATTCAATAATCTTTAGAAGATGATCCTTCTATCATAAACGAAATTGTTGGTAATATTGGAAGGAAATGAAACAAAACATAGACTACAGTCACCTACCAGCCCAAAATGGAGGCACCCCACTTAGAAGAATGTATAGAATGACCCCTGCACTCCACACATCTATCTCCTTCCCGTAGCTCCGTTTTAACACCTCAGGTGCAACATAGTATGAACTTCCAACAATATCTTCATATACTGTCCCTGGAAAGTTAGTTAAAATGTCATATTCAGTTCGATACAAGTCATCTTCAACAAGTGAACAAATGATCTAGATTTGCATATTAATGGAAACATCAAGGTACTTTGTTCAAAAAACTAGAACAGGTACATCAAATCTTTCAACTACTCTAATACTGATTTTTCATTGACAATTGACCACTTATAGAAGCCAAAGAGATATATCGCTTTGTTCAACAAACAAGTAAAACAGTGATCTTACAATGACACTCATAATTAGATGCAGATGCAATAAAATACATTGGGAACAGAATAACCAAATTCATCTGCAAGTTACAGAGTCAAAGTCCCTACTTAAATGCAAACGTTCTATGCTATGGTGGAGGATAATAAAGGTGCTTCCCTTGTCACTAACAATGTCAATAATTGAATCTGTTGACCTGTAGCTTTCTCTATTGGCTTGGGGTCTACTCAAAATTCTCAGGTTTTTATCAATTATCAAAAGATCCAGATTAAGGATCGACACACCCAGATTCAACCCTAAGGTTTAATCTATCAAGAGGGCATCAAAAACAGAGAGAGAATCAGAGAAAAACATAAATACAAGTTGAAGTGAACATAATCTAACAAACAATGACAGATCACAGAAGTGAGAAAATTGGAACTAACCTTCTTCTATGAAGACGGATAGTCCAAAATCAGTGGCCTTTATCGGAGCATCATCCTGCTTACTCGCAAGCAAGAAATTCTCAGGCTTTAAGTCCCTATGCAAAACCCCCATAAAATGACACACATGAACAACATTCACAATCTGCCTGATAATGTTAGAAGCTTCACGCTCTGAGTAACTCCCTTTTGCAATGATTCGATCGAAAAGCTCCCCACCAGAGCACAACTCCATAACCAGATGCACGTTTTGCCTATCTTCATAAGCACCTTTAAATTCGACGATGTTGGGTTGTCCTGTTAGGTGCTGCATTATCAAAATCTCTCTTCTAACATCTTCAATGTCCTTCTGGTCCACAAGCTTACGTTTTGATATAGATTTGCACGCGTACTTGTTTCCTGTTGACTTCTCTGTGCAAAGATAAGTGACTCCAAACTGCCCTCTTCCCAGTTCTTTATCAAGATCGTAGATCGACTTTATGTCCACATGAGGCTTGCCAAGAATGGGACCAACCTCTGACCTTGAAGTTGACGACGAAGATTGAGGACGACCCTTAGTAGGAACTGGGTTTTCCTTCGCCGTCGGTGGAGATGGCTCATCCCGGCGTTGTTGCGACGGTGGTTGTCTGTGCCCGGAAGTTTGGTTGCTGGAACGAGGAGAGGAATCTGAAGAAGAATAGATAGGAATGTCATGGGATCGATTTTTGCTGAACAGTAGTCCCATATGTGTGGAAATATCTATGTAGCTGCAAAATGATGAGACCCTTGGTAGGAACTGGGTTTATTAGAAGAAGAGGTATTGGTCTATGTAGTAAGCTTGAGGTTGGAGTTTTGTTTCTCAAATTCTTGTTCTTGGAGTTAGCTTTAATGGATTCTTTGCTTCTTCGTTTGGATGATCCTCGGAAGTATCGTTACCTTTTTCCTTACTTTTGCTTGCTAATAGTAAAAGACACTTGATGAACCCATTGAAGACACAGACAGATGAGGACTTTAAAAGGTTCTAGATTGTAGTGTAAGCTGTGGAATTCATGCGACCCTTTTATTTGGTTTTTAATCTGATCCCTTTTATTTTTCCAAAAGAACAATTAATCTCTGTTTAATTTAATTTTAAAATTCAGTGAAAACTTTATTTATTCGAATTTTTTATTTTTATTTTTAATAATTTTTATAAAATTATAAAAAATAATTTTTGATTTTTTCGTAGTATCTATTTATTATTTAATATTAATTATCAGTAAGAATTTATAAATAATTTAATTAAAGATTCTATATTTAAT
>JAOQMM010000002.1:406870-422633 GCA_027563515.1 Erythroxylum platyclados
AGCTACTCTTATTAGCTTTTCAAAAATCAGCTTATTGGGTTCAATAAGCCAACCCAATAAGCTGATTACCAAACATCATGTCAAACAGCTAAAACCTTTGAATCAGCCAAAAAATGACTGATAAGCCAGTTTGCCTAACACCCCCTTTATGTGGAATATGAAGTTAAGCTACAAAAAGTATATACATACAGCCAATTGGTTGAGAAAGTGACAGAGAGTAAGTGAGTGACTTTTATATCCTGGAACCTGCCAAGAAAACAGTGTGGTTACATCTGCCAACTTCCTTCAGGAAAATCAATGTATGTGCTGTGGCCACCTCTTGGCAAGCACTAGTGTTTACGTAGGAAGCATTACTTCTTCAGGTTTCCTGTAGTAATGGTTTTTGCAGTTTACAGTATCGAGCTGTTACAATGTAGTCAGATTAATAGTCATATTTTATATATCTTAATATCATTGTTAATATAATAGAAGAGTTCTATTTAGTCTATAATAACTTGATGAACGTAGTATATTAAAAGTTATAAATATATAAATTGATCCTTTCTATATAAATTAGGGTTACATATTATTTTTTATGCAGTCACAATAGAGTCAAAAGAGATAAACCACTTTTAACTGAAAATGTGATAAGCTTTTCAATCTCCTTTTAATAGTGACATGCTCCATATCAATAGATCCGTTTCTAACGTTTTATAGGCTTTGGGTAAAGTGAAAAAAGACTATATTTTATCTTTTTTTGTTCTTTATGAGTGTCAAGAATAAGTCCTTATAAAAAATAAAATGAAGCAAAATAAGGTAGATCAAGAGTAGACTCTGGGCAGATGCTCTTTCTACCTTTACTCATAATCAGGCCTGCGCATCAAGTGTATAATATTATACTTTTGTGATTTGTAACAATTGCTTATTTAGAATCTTAAAATTATAAATATCAATTTTGATTTATGCCATAAAAGATTATGTTTTTACATAAGCACTTCGACAGTCTCACTCCATTTTCGACTTTTTGCTGGAAACATGGAAATGAAATAACAAACTTGCCAACCTCTTGCCTGATCACTCTAAAACTTCAATTCTAACTACATTTTTCACACTATTTTTTGTGTGTAATGTACATTTAGATGGTAGCTCGCAAGAAACAGAGGTTTCAGGTCGGCGACAAATGGAATGTGAAGTAGAAACATTAAAAACAACTTGGTAACAGTTCCAGTTGTTGAACAGCCAACAACTTCTTCAATTTCTAACCTCCCAAATTCCATGGCGGTCTCAACATTTCCCGTCACATAGGAAATGGACGTCCACATTAAAGGCATAGTTTTGGTGTACTTAATTAGGATTATTGAAGCCATGGACGTTTAAGATCTTGAGTAAAACCTTTTATAGAGTTTTTAATTAGTAGTTAGGATCTTGAGTTCGAATCTTTTAAGAAGCGAGCCTGTTTTGCGTTAGAATTCATGATATAAGACATAAACCTTTTTATGAAATTTTCAAAAGATTTTTTAATTTTTAATTTTTGAAAATTATTTCTCTTATAATTCGATAAAAAAAGACAAAAATTATGCAGCATGATCATCAGACTTACATTAATTAAATGATACCAATATTATAATTTCACTCAACTCTTAAGCTTAATTTGAACTAATTAAATTTGATTTAAATAATAATTTAAATCGAGTTTAAAAACCGAGTGAGTTATAATATTAGTAATATTTAATTAATCCACATCTAATATCTATACTATGCATTTTTTTCAAAAATAGAAAGTTAGAAGAAGTTCTTTTGAAATTTTCAAAAATTATAATTTTTTATAAAATTTCATAGACTATAAGACAAATTTATGTCTTATATCATGAATTCTATCACAAAATGATTGTGGATTTAGATTAAGAATCATCATATAAATAACATTTAATTAGTCTACGTCTTATATTTATATTACATATGTTTTGTTATTATTTTTAATCAAAATATAAGCAAATTTTTTAAAATTTAAAAATTAGGATAGATTTTTTCAATAATTTTAAAGATAATGAAAACTTTTTATAATTTTATAAACTATACTAGATATTTATGTCTTTTATCCTATAATTTATTACAAATCATTTGAATCGATCTCGATATTTAATTTATTATTGAATTGCTTAAAACATCACGAATTCAAGGAATAAGGGTAGAGTTAGATGAGACGATTAAATATAGCGGCACCGGTCACAAGGAAAACTTAACGACTTATAGGGACCATACCGCGATGCCCATGCTCATTTAAGATACAAAAGTAACAAAACATGCTAAAGTCCCACCTTGTAACGACTCATGAGGATGGTCACACTTACTATAAACCATTATATGAACTTCAGTTCGTCCCAATCCACAATCAAGCCCTTCTTTTGTTTCTTTGGTTGATGATAAACTTATATCTAGGGGAAATATATAAATTCAATTTTTATTTTAAATAAAAATTTAAAACTTTAACATCTTATAATTTAATAAAATAAATATTAATATGAACATCTACTTACAAAAAGAATACTTTAATTTTAACATTGTTAATAAAATTTACTCCCAAACTTCGTGTGTCAGCGGGATTATTATTGAGAGTTACTATTTTTTAGTGAAAGTTGGTGTTTTTTTTTGCAATTAGATGTTAGTATTAAAGATAAATTCTATTAATATTAAATTTTCAAAATTTTTTATTAAAATTTTTTAATGAAAATTTCAAGGATAATTAACATCTTAGACCTTAGATCTTATTGAAAGTTGGTCTCCAAAATGACATCATTTTAGATAAAAATTTATAGAATAATATTATATTTGGTATTAAATTTTTTAAAATTTAAAAATAAAACAGTATTATTTTTGATAAATTTACTAAAAATGATATCTTTTTAGTGGGTGATGGTTAATTTTTTTAGCTGAATCATTAAATTTGAATTTGAGTTTGCACTCTACTGCTATCCCTTAAATATAAGAAAGAGAAAATTGATATAATTACAAACTTGTATCTACACAACTAGAATTACAAGCCTTATTAAGAGTATTAATCCCACAAAGACCCATACAGCCGAAACACCAACCCAAAAAAGCAAGCAAGCAGAAATGGAAGGCTCACAGGCCCCGTGTCTAGGGCATGTAGTCGGCGTTTCACTTGTTGGGCTCGAGCCTAAAATTTCAATAGTAGAATAATTCAAATTAAATCAAATTAAACTTAATTTATTAAATTTAAATCTTTAATCCGTTTATCACGGAGGCGCGTGTACTCTAAAACTGCAAACCAAGTCCGGTAACCAAGCCAAAGCCTGATGAAAAAGGAATCAGCATACCTTAGGCATTTTGGCAAATGCATGAAGAATTGTCTCCAGGAAACAAAACTCCAAATTATTTCAGCTCTGAGAACCGTTCTTTTGTTTTTTTCTTTTTTTTATTTAAATTGAGCATGATAAAAAGTGTTCGGACTGACTCAAGCAAAAAATGACAATGTTTTTAAATAGTTTGAATAAAATTTGAGTTATACTTGAATCGGATTTTGTAAATCAGATCAGACTATTACCCGACTTGAATCGGGTTTTATAAGTGAATGTTAATAAAATTTTGAAGTTTTAAAAATCATTTAGTTTATAAATATTAATATTCGATAATATATTTAATAAGTATTTCAAAATAACAAATTATTATTATAAAAAGTTGACAATGATTTAACTTGTTTAGAGGTGGTTTAATTAATACAATAAATGTTTAGTATTTTTTATTTTATAATTAAATTTGAATTTTTCTTATTATAACTTTTAATTAGTCTCTTTTTTATGTTCCCTTAATTAGTTACAATCGATTTCATAGTCAATATGCTCACATTTCATTCACTTTCTTGACATTTTAGGTAAGAATAGGATATGTTCTGTAATTATAAATTTACATTATTAGACTATTTCGACCCAAAAAATTATAAGACGAAGCTCAATCTCTTGGGGCCGTTTCAGCAAAAACGCTCAGACAAACTGGAACCATATGTTTTGTGCTCAACATTTTATGGACTTTTAGTCCAAAATTTGTTGTTCAAACAAGGAGAAATTTGAACTCTTCGTTCTTAAAAAAAATTATTGAAATTTTATATACAAAATTTATGATAATATTCCCTACTTCGGTTATGTAATTATTAAATTTATGATAAATGTCATTGAGATTAATATATTAACCATTTATCTAAATGGTATGCTTTCATTTTCATTAAATTCCCGTGGTCGGATAACAAATCTAAGAAGTCAAAGCTCTTTTCTATTACGTAATTGCATATGTAATGTAAAATGTTTCTTTTTTTGTTTTTATCTTAATTTTAAAGTTATTTGAGAGTTGAAACACATCATGAGCAAGGTTTCATGGGATATTTATGTGGGTACCGAAATATTAATCACGCCCTAAGCATGTCCTCACTAATATTTATTTAAGAAAATAACACCATAAAAAATCATTGATTAAAATTTAATCAATTTTATCAGTTTAATAGTAAAAAATAAAAATTATGAACCGTCCAATTTTTTGACTCAGTTTTCAACTTTTTGGTTCGATTTATTTTAATAATTCTTGTTGTTAAAAATCGATCAATTTGTTAATTAATTAATTAATTTTTATAAATTAATAAATTCTTATAAACTAAAATAAATCAACTAATTTTTATTTAACAATATATTTTTAATTAAACTTTAAAATTTTCTATATGTAAAGATAATTTATTTCAATCATATTTTAAATTCTTTAATTTTATTTAATTTTTAGTTAGTTTTATAACGATCTAATATCAGTTGAACTATGTAAACCTTCAATCTCTTGTCTTATCAGTTTAACTTCCGCTCTAGCTTTTAAAATATTTTTAAAAATTTTTGCGATGTGAATACTTGCTCTGACCCAAAGTTAACAAATTCAATTCAAGTCAATATTGATTTTTCTTTTTGAATTTTCCGAGTCTGATCAACTTAAAATATGAAATTTACAATGAAATGATATATTTTTGTTTTTTTAATTAAAAATATATTTAATTGGACTCTATTGAATTCGGGCTTGAGTCAAAAACTTCAAACTCATACTCGGTCATAAAATTTAAAACCTAGACTTAAGTCCAATTCGATCCATTATTACCTCTAAACTCGTATTAGTTACTAACTCAGAAGGTAAATCATATAAACATGTGGATATTAATTATAGTAGATGCTTATTAAAATAATAAAATTTAATATATTAAATAAATCATTATAAATACAATTACTTAAAAATGACAACATTTAGAAAACAAGTATAATTAATGGTAATTTCATTGGCGTTAGCAGAACCCATGAGCAATGCATATCATTAATCATAATTAATAAATTAAAATATCTTAAAAAATTCAAAGGGCAATATCGTAAACTAGAACAAGTTATTGGACAAAGGGCGTAAGAGGAAACTAGGGGCATTACTGTAAATTTATACAAAAGCCCAACAAATTTCTTGCAGCTTCCTTTCCACCCCCGGGAAATAAAGGGACCGAAACAAAAAAGACAAAGGCAATAGAGACAGAGAGAGAGAGAGACCGAGAGAGGTGGTGGCGTTGCAGTTCGGCGGCGGAGCGTGAAGTTTACGTGCGCAGCTTAGATTCGTACATTCTTCGAACGAACTCCTAATGCTCTCATTTCTATTCGATTAACATGTTCTTTTAGTTGATTAATAGGTAATTAGTTTTATTGTTATTATTTTGTGCTCCGTCATGGTTCCGAGTTTACTTTGATCATACTCATTATCTTGTGAGAAATTTCTCGAAAACCCTAGCTGGCCATGACTGCCACACCCTCACAAGACCAACAATCTCCACGCGCCTCCGGAGTCTCCTGCGATAGTGACGGTGTCAACAGTCCTCTGAAACGGAGAAACTTGTCGTCTGCTTGGGCACAAGTCGTGAGAGGAGAACACGAATCGACCCCTACCGTTAGTCTGTCTCCGTCGTCGTCTCCACCACCATCATTGTCGTCTCTAAAGCCCGAACCATCGTCCTTTTCTGATTGTTCTTCTCCTAGTAAGACGACGTCTTCGTCGTCGGCCGCGGCGGCGGGTAATTCTGAGAGCTCCGACGGAAATAACGACAATGCCGGCAAACCGAAGAAGCCGGCTTGGAATAGGCCGTCAAATGGTGTAAATACTGAGATAAGACCAGTCATGGGGGCTACTTCATGGCCTGCTTTATCGGAATCTACTAAACCTTCTCCAAAATCACCACAAATTTCACTAGCTGAGTCTTCTGCGAAGACTAGTTCTGATGTATCCCCACCTGATTCTCAGGTTTTGTTGCCATTTACTTATTTTTTATAGAAAAGGAAAAAAAAGTATTAGCTAGTTAGAGTAGGAAGTATTTATGTTTTTAGTCATAAACTGAATTCAGTCTCACTGTTCGAATAGTTTTCTCACTATGAAACTAGAAACTTAATTGGACTTGCATGTTTTGACAGGGGCCTGTAATCCTAAATTCACCGCAGAAGGTAGCTACTAATAATGTAAAATCCAATTCCGCCCAAAGCCATATGTTACCAGCTCGACAAAGGTCCATGAGGCGTGGTGGGAATGGTGGTGGTCCTGGTGGAGGTAGCAATAGCTTGCAAAGTGGCTTCAACCACCCTCCACCTCCAACACCACCTCCACTTCCACCATACCCTTTATTTCCAATACCTCCTGGTGGTTATAATATGGTGGCAGCATTGCCTGATCAATCTCCAAGAGAACCTCCATACAGGGCCAACCACTGGGAAAATAGAAATGTTGCGGGCTATGTACCTCAGTCATCTGTGGTGAATGACCACAGGCACTCTTCTCGGAGAAACAGTACTGGACCTCGAGGAGAAGGTACCTACCATAACAGTTTTGGTGGCAGGCGCGATCATGATCGAGGACGATATGGTAATGCTAGGGATGGTCATGTTCAGCCACAAAGAGGTCCTTCTAGGGGCTTTACAGGGCATCCACCAAATGCAGTCACATTTGCTGCTCCCCCTCATGTCCCAACTTTTGTAAATGCTTTGCCACCGAGTAAGCGTTTCTTCTTTTCCTTTTCTTTTGTCTAATGTAACTCCTTAAGCTTGTATATGGAATTGATGGTTCTACTCTTCTATTCTTTTCAGGTATTTACTATGTCCCTACATACCCTATGGATCCGCTTGCTGTTATGCCAGTATTCCATCAGTCCCCAGTGCCTGCAGTGATGATGCCTGGTTCAGATGTTAACTTGCAGGTTATGCTAGTTAATCAGATAGAATACTATTTCAGGTATTATTGGGTGCTTGTTTTCTTTATTTTTTATATTATTGTGTCTTTCGTTATACTTTATTCATCCCTTGTAATATAATGAAAATCTTATTGCTAACTACAGCATTAATGTTGTTTTTTTTCAGTGATGCTAATTTAGTTAGAGATGAATTTTTGAAGTCAAACATGGACGAACAGGGCTGGGTTCCGATTACTTTAATAGCGGACTTTAACAGGGTAAGTGAATTGATGAATGAGCTTGAGAATTGGGACCTTTTCTGTTGAGAAAATTTTAAGTTAATGGTGACTAATTATTACAAAACAATAATAATGTTTTAGTAGAAATCCCGCCGATTTGCAGGGTTTGGGGCGACTAATCATATTTATTCTCACTCTTTATTCCTCCCAAAGTGAATTTCCCTGCCTCAATAAGCATCTGAGTTAGATTGAAAACTCAAATTTATGTCAGAATATCTGTTCGACTGTATTATCCTACCTCAATTGGGAACTAGTTTTCTTGAAGAATTATCTGAAATTCTTCAATTTAAATTGATTTGGATAACAGAAAAGATCATAATCAGGTATTTATGATATCAGACTACAAATGATTAGAAGCATTCTAGCGTATTGTTGTCTCGGGATGTATGCTTCACTTGACCTTGAATTCTGAGTTTTAGATGACAATTACGCATCTAAACGTTCAGTTATTTTTTCTTTTTTGATGTTCCTCAACATGCTATACATATATAAGCTTGCTTTATCATACCTCCAATTAGACAACAAATTTCTGAGCCTTGACCAATTTCTTCTGCTGAACTTCTTTTTTCTTTGCTTTCAGTTGTTCATATTTTATTTTATATTATTTATGCTGTTGTCAGTTTTGTTTTCTTGATTGTAAAGCAGCTGCAGTTCGTTTCTTTTTCACCTCAAATGTTCTAATTTTCTATGGCCTTGTTCTAATTTTCCCTTTATCCAAAAATCTGATTAATGAAAATGCTATCTGTTTGAGAGATATGGCTAGGGACCATCCTTGAGATGCAGATGCATATCAGGTTTTCTGGTTTTAGAGTTTACTATGCTAGTATAGCTGCCGAAAGCAGAAGGAAAACCAGGTTAGGAGATGGGCATGCTATTTTTAAATCTTTCTCTTTGTAAATGCGGTTAGCAGTGGAAGAGAAGATCACAGTTTGCATAAGCTAACAAGCCATTACCCAACTTTGTACCTTAAATGTGAGATTTTGATTGTGGAAGAATATAATTCATATGTATATGTATATGTATGTATATACCTTTTCCCTTTTCTTTATAAGATTTTTTTTACGTAAAAGGCAAATTATTTCTGTTCCCCAGTTTTATGTTATGTTGAACACATTTTACATGCAGATTGGAAAGTTGCATTTTTTAACCATTTCATTCTACTTGGTTTGACTAATTGCTTGAAACCTTTGTAGTTTTCGAACCCCTTTCTCATATGCAAGTAGGTCTTGTGCGGTTTATTTGAGTCTGAGTTTCAATCTTCACTATGCGATGGTTGAGTGTCAGTTTATCCCAATCTTTATATTGAGTAGGACCACTTAATTGATTAGGTTCTTCATGTCTATGGGAAGTAATAAAGCTACGATAATTGCAGCACTCAGCAAACTATGTGGACATTTATGGGCTGCCCTTCACGTCTTGGGTAGGATTGAGAATATTTGCTCGTAAAGATATGCCGATTATATTAATACCTTTAGATTGAAGTATCTGGCTGTAACCAATCAAATCAAATTTTTGGTGGATGAACTAATGATCTTAAAGGTAGACATTGAGTCCTAGAAAAGTGAGCTTGGGTATGGTTCCATCTGATTTGTATGTGGGTTTCACGTACTTATTTTCTCCATTTTAAGCAGCAATAAACAAGTTAGCATGTGGTATGTTCTGTTTAGTTCTTTCTTATGCTTGCCCTATCGAAATTAATAGTTGGCGGAGGATATATAAATCTGTAATTTGTTTGCAAGTCAGATATGTTCTTCGCCCTTTTTTTGTAGGTTAAAAGTATGACAGTTGATCTTCAGTTAATATTGGAATCATTACGGACATCCACTGTTTTGGAAGTACAGGTACCCTCGTTTCCATTCGGTTAAGTTTAAGACCATAGTATTGAAAGGTATTGAATGACCCTTTGTATAAGACTGAATCGCAAAAGATTTGATTCAGGAGGATAAAGTGAGAAGGCGTAATGATTGGATGAAATGGATACCTAACCAATCTACCGGCGATTCAAGTTATGATATGCTGTCAACTTCCTTGCAAAAGATCGCAGTTGATGATGTTCAGAACTCTAATCAAGATGGTACGGCGACCAACTCATCCCCACAGTCAGAGGATCAGTCACGGAGTTGACGTTGTGGTTAGTAATATATCGAAGGAGGGTATTCAATACGAGAGACTTACGCTGAAAATTAGCAACCTATTGTCGCTATTAAATTCAAGAGCACCATCTTTCTTTCCGCATCTGTTATCAGGATGAAACGCTTCTATGAAAGGAGCATTATTAATTATTTGTCAAATTGCTATAGCTGTTTTTGAGAGGAGCTGATGAGGTGCATAGGAGAAAACAAAATAAGAAACATAACCTTTTTATCAGCAAAGGGAAAAACAAAAGACAAAAAGAACATAGTTTGTAAGGATTATATACGTTTTTGTACAGAGATTGGTTTACGGTTTGAATAATTTATTTTTCTTGTTCGTTACCTCCCTTCCCTTATATTTTTGTTGTCCATCCTTTGTGCCACGGAGCGTTCATCTCCTTAAAGACTTTTATTTGTGAGCTTTTGAAATGGTTAATGGCTTCTTCTGTTTCCTTACGATGTGTCTTCCTAGACATGGTTTACAGGACCTAGTCACATATCGGTTCCCGTGAGAATTGGACCTTGCATGATATCATATGCATAGAAAAGTTGGGTCTGAGTTCTGTTGATTAGGTGTGCTCTTGTGGGCTAGACCTTAAATGGAAAGTCAAGAGTCGACGGAATCTAATCTTGGTTGGTCTTTCGTGAGTTGGTGTCTTAGTTGTAAGTGAATGAACTCTCTGTTCTGAGTGGACGATATCAGTAAATATGATTCCAGTAAGAATTCGTATCCATGGTAATGAAATGTGACTGCAAAGTGATTCTGGTTTTTGGAGTTTATAATTGTGGGAAATCTATGAAAAACATAGGGAGCTTCTGCCAGCTGTTTGTATCACACGTCATTTGACAAGACAACTTCTGACTCTTCCGCTTCTTATTATGGCCATTACAGTGAATAGAGGATGGATATATTCGCAAGATTTTCTCTCAGATTAGCAGAGAATCTAGTGTACCTTAAGATAAGATAAGGTGAAACGTCAGACTCTATGGTACGATTGAACATTTAACTTCCTACAATTTTAAAATGTGTCCTAACAGAATTTCATATATATTGTGTTTAGTGAATTTGCTTGAAGGTACGGTTTGAACTTTGAATAGGAAGTTATCTTTATAAATTGATTTTGATATGAATTTGACCATACCGAGATTCATGAAGCAGACGTTTCTTTTGAGATACGATTCTTCTTCACGTTCGATTCTCGTGCTTGGCGTGGTCCTCAGTTCTATTGTGTAGACCCTGCAGTGGTAATCTCTATTCCATAAGGGTAATTATGGGCTCTTGCTTTGTATTTTCTTAAATCTGAAACGATCAGTGTGCAAATAGATGTGAAGTTTCTCTTAACTTTGTGAAGTTCAACTTTTTTCCTGTTTCCTATAATGACGACAGGTAGTTAATCAATTGCTACTTGCTACGCAGTTTAAGCGTTACAGAGACAATAACCACACAAATAGTCAGTCAATTTTTGCATAAGAAGATTAAGCCTAGATTTTTTCCCAGGTTACTAACAGTGTGGTTTCTTTTTCTGATTTACCCTTTTCAAGCTTTTTTTTTTTCAAGAGCAGATGCAGAAGTTTTCGTTTAAAACTAAAGTTAATTCTGGGTTAGTTCCAAGGAATTGACTACATAGTACATATTATTGCAACCACAATGAATCACTAATCATCCCTAGTTTCCATCTTCCTACTTGGATTTCACATCCTTGAGGCCTGGAAACATGCTACCATCTTCTTCGGGGACCGAACACAGCAACAACAGAATCTGTTGTTCACCTTCATATTCAACATCTGCATGTGTGAATCTTCCTCCGTTCTCTCAATCTTCAGGAATAACATCATCAAGCAGAAAATCCATGGAAGAAGTTTGGGAAGATATAAACTTGGCTTCTCTTCAAGATCACACCAATAACTACTACTCCACAAGAACACACACCAACAGTTCTTCTCCTGGTGTCATTCTTCAGGATTTCTTGGCAAAGCCTTTGGAGCAGCCATCGATGGTTGCTTCTGTTAAGCTCTCGTCGAACCAGGGTTCAGATTTCTTTAGTTGTTCGGAGCCTCCATATCCAGCCACTGTTTTGAGCTTGAAATCTGGGGCTGATCTTGAGTTTCTTGAAAGTACTGGGAGGGCTATAGCGAACCCTATAGTCCCTGAAGGTGTTTGTACAGCCTCTTTTGATTCTTCTTTGGATTGTTCTTTAGAAGGTTTGGGTGCTTTGTCCTTCTGTTCCTGTTGCAAGAAACGGGCTTTCGAAAATGGTGATAATTCTGGTGATCGGAGACATAAACGGATGATCAAGAACAGAGAATCCGCTGCTCGGTCCAGAGCTAGAAAACAGGAATACTTCTGTCCCTCTTTCTCATTGACACCATTCAGTAAAGATTCATGAAACAAATCGTGTTAAAGTTTTGATCATGACAGGCCACTAAAATGTTGTTGGTCTCATTTTTCTTTTTGAAAACATTTGCAGGCTTACACTAATGAATTAGAACTTGAAGTTGCTCATTTACTGGAAGAGAATGCGAAGCTTAGAAGACAGCAAGAAAAGGTTACTAGTGGAGGGAATAGTGCTTTATGATTTGTTTTCCTTAGCTGATCTTTCCCTTTTCCTTAACCAAGACATTTCATTGCTTAAAAATGATTGTTATGCTTGTGAATTGGCGCTATTGCAGTTTTTGGCAGCTACTCAGCTTCCTAAAAAACATACCCTCTATCGAACATCAACAGCTCCATTTTGAGAAGTGAGGATGCAGTCACTATATTAGTTTTTCTGATTAAATTTTTCCTTTCCTCTTTCGTCACTACAAACTACTGAAATTCCCATCAATAGATTGAATTTATTGCATGGCTTGATATTTTTTAAGATACATCTCCATCAACCTTTTTTTTCAAGAGACCAGAGAAGAAAGGACGGTGTTGTGTGGACTTTGGATCCCAAGCTTGGGGGACCAGTGAAGGGGGGTATTATTTTCCTTTTCTTTCGATATCTTATCCTATCAACGTCATGTCTTCGTGTCCATTCTTGTCTTCTCGACCATGGAACCTTTTCTTTATCTCCTTTCCCTCGACTGAAACAGCACTTTTACCGGTTTTGTTTGCCTATTTTAAGTATATGGTAAAGATAGGACTTTGTTTTAAGCTTTATTATATCCATGTCGCAAGCAACTGTTAACCTTACCCTTTTCACCTTTTCTCATGATTAGTATCATTGTGTTCCATGATAAGCAAGTGGATATTATTATATTCTCCACTTAATATTCCCTGACTGTTTAGTCTCAATATGATTCAACGCAATATTATATTTGTCAAAAGTTTACTTATTTCAGAGCTGACAACATGTGGTATGACCCTTGTTGTGTACCCTTCGGTCCAGTCCACATTTACATTAATGGAAAGAGAGAGGTGGTTCAAATGTAGAATAGTACCATTCTTTCTCTGTGGACCATTATTATGGGAAACTGTACCTTCATTACTCTGTCTTGACGAGATATGCACGATCTAAGTATCTATTTGACAACTTTGGAAACAAAACTTTGTGTAATTTTGGTGTCGTTTTGTTTCTATCCAAAGGATGTGTTGTGGTATTCTCTAAAAAGAGGAAAATTAGACTACTAATTAGTTAGAACATTGAGGCTTTACTCCCAATTCGGGATTAGCCTCTGTTTGGACTCGTATGCTGATTTGAGAATGCCGAAGAAATTTAGATTACTGAAAGGAAAAGCTGTTGTTATCTCACTCATTATTTCTATTAGTTGACACAGACAAACTTGTATAGTAAGAGATTGACATTGTCTTTTTTAGGTTAATAAAAATAAAGAAATTATTTGACTAAGGCATTATTAATAAAAATAAAGAAATTATTGATAGTAATATATATATTAATATCGGTAATTTCTTATTTTTTATTTATTAATAATACCTTTTTTTAATGAAAAAATTTAAACTTAATATCTTTTTTAGATGTATTATAAAATAAATATTTCAATAAACACAATAACTTACTAAAGGGTAGGAAAGCAAACCTTACAAATACTTCAGCTTTTGTTGAGAGTCGCTCAACCATTACCAAATACTAAATTCCATATATATGTATGTATGTATATATATATATATATATATTTGAGTTGAGACAAACATTGTATATGATTGAATTTAGTGGCTATCAACTTGCAAGTTGCACTAGGTTAAGAGTCCGTTGAAAAAGAAGTGTCGTTCGATAAGTTTAGGCCGATGCAAGTTGGGCTTCAAGAAGGCTATTGAAGCTTAAATAAGAGAAAGTGGATGGATTGTTTCTCATTGAAGTCTCTTAAGTTGGGCTTCTCAAAGTGTAAGTTTGTGCTGACACAGTCACATAGATCATTGATAACTTAACCGAAGTGTGTTTCAAAGTAAATGATGAACGATACTCTCGACAAAAGCCCACAATGTTCAGCAGAGTCTTTGCTAGACCCGACCCGATTGCTATAAGTGGAAATGAAGCACATTTGTACGAAGTTTAGGTCTTTTATTGAGTCATTTTAATATATATATTTTCCACAGAAACCTTACTATCTTTTAAGGGTTTCTTCCCTTTAATTGTTGAATAGACTATTGAATCTTTTTTTTCCCCCAAAAGAACAAGACTAATACTTTTAAGGTGATAAAAAGCAAATTTGGGAACGAAACTTAATACCGTTCTTAGCTTGTGACTTGAAAAGCTAATCTATATGTAATTTAGCTCGTGATAGGACTTGGATGTTTGTTCTTGTAGAGCCCTTTTTTGTAGACTACGATTCGTTGACCATTCAAACCAGGAAAAAAGTTGAAATGCGACTTACAACGTTGACTTTGTCAACGTTAGATGTTCTCGTGTTCAATGGTATGTAGTAATGATCAGGGGTTAAATTTAACAATAACGAGAATAAAGGTCAAAGATTGTTTGCATGAACAATTTGAGTTGAAGAAAGAGTATATTAACATTGATACAAGCAAAGACTTCACCTTTGCATAAAAACTTTAGTTAATAAAAAATTTATAATAATTATTTTTGAAAGTATATCTAACAACTTAAAATTAAATTGGACCTAAAATTAATTTCGATCTAAATTGATAATTGACTCGGGTCTTAGACACTCGCTAAACCGGAAGAGTAAACTCATTAATTTATGGCTATTTATGGATTATACAAGAAGTGATATCGCACAAAAGAGGGCCTTCAACTAAGTGAGTGCTTTTTCTCATTCTTAAAGGTGTTATCCTTGGCCCAATGGAGCAAATGAATAAGTGGCGCACTTAAAGGTCAAACTTGATGGCTTGATTCCAGTCCTACCCCAAAGTATTAACACTCACTGGTTCACCATTCCTTGATTGATAAATAACCAAAGCTGCCTTCTGTCTTCCAGTACGAGAACAACTAATGTGATGAAGTAAGTTAAAAAGTGATGGATTTGTGAGTGTGTGAATATGATCTTTGAAGGTCAAAAATGGTTGCTGTTCTTATCAACTTTGAACTATTTGCATTAAAAGTACTTGACGACCAAATGTCCATTTTCTTCTCATTGGGATCTTTCGTTAGCTTTTGTGCATGTTGCATGTTTGCCAATCAAAAATTTATTAAAAAATTGCCTATCTCCTTTGTTGTTTGGTAAATTTCACGTATATTATCTTTTAGTATACACTCGTAATTATTTATTTTATTATATTTTAAAAATTGGACTGAAAGTTAAACTGGTAAAACAAAAAATTTAAGGTTTAAAAGATTCAACCAGTAGTAAACTGTCATAAAATTAGTTAAAGATTAAATAAGATTAAAGAATCTAGAAAATGAATGAAGAAGACTATTTTTATTAATTGAAAATTTTAAAATTTAATTGACAAAAGAGACTGTTAAAAAAATTTAATTGGTTTGGTTTAATTTGTAAAAATTAATTAGTTTACATAAACTGATAGATATTTAATAACAAAGATTATAAAATAAAATAAAATAAAAAAGTTAAAAATTAAATTGAAAAATTGACTAGATAATTCAAGGTTTTCACTGTTAAATTAGTTGAATCGGTTCGATATTTAAAACATTAACAAATCAACAAAGAATGAGTAGACGAAGAACATATTTTGATTATAGATTTGTTATTATCTAAAT
>JAOQMM010000002.1:443743-459623 GCA_027563515.1 Erythroxylum platyclados
TCAGTTCTATTTGGATTCGATCGAGAACAAGAAAACACAATAAAAAAGAAAAAAGAAAAAAAGAAGTTTCAGATTTCATTACTGCAAGTTCTGAGGTCAGAGGATCGTATCCTGAACCACCAGTAGCAAAGCAAACGCCTGTGAGTAGATCTTCAGGTCGCAAGTTTGGATCCCTATAAGCTGGTAAGAGATCTTTAACTCCTAACTCTTCAGCTGGAATTTAGAAAACGAGATTTTCATGAGTTCGTACAAAAGAATATTTCACTAAAATAACTTGAATTTTGATATTTATGTCAGTGTTTTTCTGCAGAATTAACTCCGGACTGTACTGCTATGATAAGGGAACCGCAAGTACAACCTAATAAATCTGAGGGGACTTTTCCATTGGAAAATCTTCCAGTAGGTACTCCTCCCATGAAATCTCTTCCATAAGGTGGGAAGTTGCACTTAGCAATCGTTTTGACATCGTTGTTGTTTCCTGTATCAACAATGGAGTCTCCAAACACGATTACAGCTGAAACTGTCTCGTTATTTGGAAGCTTAATGACAGCTTCAGTAATACCACTGAAGAGAAGAAGCAGAAAAAGAGAGACCCAGATCAGAGTTGTGGATGAAAAAGTGGCAGAAAGTGACAGGTATCTGAAACAAGACGCCATTGTTGAAGTTAGAGAATGACTACTACTGAGAAATGATGGGTTCGCTTATCAGATCAATTCTTTTATAGCTTTGAAACGTTTCTAAGAGAGAGAAATGTGTCATTAATTACTATCATTTATATCACCTACAATGAAGTTGGATGGATCTGTTAAATCACACACAAATTTCTGCTTGTTTGTTCTGACTTTTTGTTATGATCATTTCTCAAGAAAAGAAAAAGAAAAAGAAAGGATAAGAAAGGCTAAACTTTAAAGAAAAGAAGTGCAACCCTGTGAAGCAAAGAAGAACATAGAACATGCTCTTGCAAGCCCCATAAATTCCCTCTGCACCAGCTTTCTGCTTTCGATCCATTATTAGTAACCTTAACCAAAATATCGAAAAGCTTCTAATCGGGATTCGTGGATTTCAACTTCAGACAAAAGGAAAAAGTAACCTAACTCTTGTCTTAAAATAGGCATATACATATGCTTCTGCTTCATCCAATTATAATGTTTAAATCTCTAACCGTGAGCTATACTTGCCGTGGCAGCTTCGTGTTTAATTGCACTGAGACAAAAAGTTTCACAAAGTCATTGGTTTGGGTTCCTGCTCTTGTTATTCATTAATAACTCACTCACAAATCTCATTCTAGTTGAAGAGATGTGAATTAATAGGCTAATTCAGACTAATTTTGAGCTCATGATAACTGATTAATTTATCATTACTAATTTTACTTAATATTCTAAAATTTGATAAAAGCTAGTACTATGATATTTCTTAAAATATTTAAGTTAGTTCTTATTGTTATTTATGATATCACATTGTACTTTTACGCTTTTAAATGATACTTGTTAAAGTATCTTATATTGACTAAATATGAAAATATTAAACGGTTTATAAGTGGTAAGGGTCAACTATTCAAATGACTAGTTTTAGCTATTTTGACAATGATTCACCCAAGTCCAATTCTTGTTAATGGACTATGCACCCTTTCCATATTAACAATTCTAATAATACTAATAATACCTTAAATTTTAAGAGAATTAAGTTTTTGATAGCGTGTTTGTTTTATTTATTTGCTTGTCTTCTTTCTTATTTGCGTATTTAGTTACTTATTTTATATTGTTTACCTGATTTGTATTTACCATATTATATATTTTATTACTTATTTTGATATTTTATTTGCATGTAACTTTTTTTATGTAGATCTATTATAACATCATTTCTATTAGTTAAGAGTAAAATTGTGTACTTCTAGACTTTTCCAAATTCCACATTTAACGGAACTTTTATTAGGTGGTTGTTGTTGTAATTTTTGATATTTTTTATTATATGAGCCATTAATTTAATTTATGTAATGTCACAATAATTTAGATTTATGGGAAGTTGATTTGATATGGAAAATAAGTTCTTTAAACATTAATTAAAGTTATTATTATTTTCACCTTCTCATTTTATAAAAGTATAAATAATTTCTTATTACTATTTTCGTTGCCACTTTTTTTACACTATTTAATCTGTAATAGGTACTATTGGTATACAATAAAAATAACAGTAATAATTTATTTAAAGTATTTTATAAAATGTTGATATACAATTCGTGTATTCAACTTTCATTACCTGGGTCCATTAACATTTAATGTCCCTTTCACCAAATTTCGCCTCATCACAAGTCTCAGTCTGTCATTGACTCCCCAGTCTGCTGTGAACTATAGGGTTACTGGCTCTCTTTTTGAAGAAAAAGCGTCAGAAAATTGAGTCGAATGCAGAATTCACGCAGACTTTGTCACATCACATGATATCCATGTACTTCATTGAAACAAAAAAGCCTTTCTTGTGCAGTCCAAAATCTAGAATTCTATCTCAAGTTTAAATGAGTTTCAGAACAGAATCCCATGTGAGAAAACAAATGATACGGTAGGTTTTACGTTGGATTACTGAATACTTAGGTTAGATATACGTATGGACCAACAGACTGTAATTAAAAATGTACGTCTGATTGACTAGACAATCAGTTAGTTGGGAATTACTCTCAACTGCCAATTATTGTTCTTGTTGATAGTTGATACGAATCATTATCTGGGCTTAACACAATCACTTCATGTTTCAATCATCTATTTCGTTGTTTTATACTTATTTTATATTACGAGTATTTATTTATTTAATTTTTATATATCTTATTTATGGAATAAATTAATACTCATAAAATAAAATAAACACAGAATAATAAAAACAGATAATTTATTACCGCAGCCTCTATTATTGATTATTTCACTTCTTGCCCTCTCCAAGTTCTTTTCGCTATCAGCTAGTTGTCACGTCTCTACTTAAATTCCAAAGACTCCTTGTCTCCTTTCCTTAAAAGCCAGTTCTCCACGTATACTGGACAGTGTCCACTTGTTTCATATCTGTTTCAGATCTTCTATATTCTTGAGCTTTACCAATTGGTTCAACGTATCGTTTAATTTTAAATTATTGACCAGTATAATAATTTATATTTTATAATTAAGAGTTATTATGTACTGTTAAATAAATATTTAATGTGTATTTCAAAGATGAGGAATAAGAAATTTTTTGTTACGCTTCCAACTTTCGGGTCTGTTGGTGGAGATATACATCGATATGGAACACACCCTCTTCATTGACCTGTTTTCACAATCAGGAGCAGACCACGTAACCACAAACTATGTATAAAATCACCGTCATGGAACAAAATCAAACTTCCAACCACCGTAAGCCAGCAGCCAAATACAGTTGTCAATTAAGATGATTTGTATGTTTCAAGCATCCTTGTGGAGCAGGGCTTTATTCTGGCCTTAATTCAGGCAAAGCAAACAATTGCATCACAAAATTTTTAAGGCTATATTTGATTGGACGTAAAGTTTTTAACGGAATGAAATGAAATGAAAGTTTATAATGGAATGGAATATAAATGAATGTAATATTAGAAAATTGTTATTTGGGAGGGACGGAAGAATTTATAATGTAATATAGTGAAATGTTATTTAGAAGAAGGGTTTATAATGTAATATAGTGAAATGTTGTTTATCATTTTACATTACATCCTAAACTCCCAAATCGAAAGTAACTTATTTTTATTGTTTAGGATGGAATGGGATGTAATGTGAAACCTCTCCTTTTCTATCCTATTTCATTACATTTTATTATAAACTCTCATTTTAAACGATAGAATAATATTTTATTCTATTTCATTCTATAAATAACCACCCAACCAAATATAGCCTAAAAATATATACCATAAAAGAGCCTGAATTTGTCCTTTAAATAAAGGAGAACTTGTCCAGAGAAGCAAAGAAGCAGATACATGTGCAAGGAGTTTATTCAATTTGCTCTTCATCAATACCTGGAAAGCAATCAAGCAGGTGAGACATTAAGTTGGATTATATTATTTCATCTTTCTTTTCAAGGGTTATTAACTTGAATTCAAATGTAAACTTATTCAAATTTAATAATTGTCATTAATAGACGTTAACTTCAAATCTAACCGAGTAATTATGACCTGGCGATGTAACCCGAACAACCCGAACAGGAGGCGGCTACCGGTATGGTACCATGAAGTTTCATTGTTGGGTCCAGATATGTGACATTTCATTAATACCCAGTTCTTCAGATGGAATTGATTGTTACTTGAGGAGGAAAAATAGGAGGAGATATCAATTTCAGATAATTAAATACTGCATCTACCAAAGAAAAAGTAAACTAAAGTGCTGCAGAAGCTGTACAGGCCCCTTTCATGCCCGTATCTCTTCCGGAGCTTAAAAATTCACTTGGTTCTTTCTAAACGTAAACCGGCCAGAAGACGAACATTTCATGCTAGCAGAAAGTAGTCTTTGTTGGGTAATAGAATCCTGTCCACAAGAAGTTCTAGAGCTCCCTTAGCACATCAGGTCCCAACTGAACGTACTGTAAATGATGTCCGAATGCACTTTCACAAGACCTACTTGAATTCTAACACAAACGGTTAACTTATATGCAACTAAGAAGTGGCTCAAGTTGAACAATTAATTCCAAAGATGGCCACTCCAATTGGGAAATGGACAATCCTTTATTTGATCACAGCCAAAGCAGTCAAATTGTAAATTCTTACTCAAATTACAGTTCGGGAAGCAGTATTTAACAGCATATTGTGAGTTAGAGTTGACGAAAATAATTAATTTCTATACAATATTAAACGTGTTGTGAAGGTTCTACATAAGAAACTCCAAGCAATCCACACCAACTCCGAAAAGCCCACTGGAAAGTAAGGGTGCGTAGTACGACGGACTAGGGCTAGACATCAATGAGCACTTACGAGAAATGGGTGCTGACATACTCCACACTCGATGGTCTCAGACCCTGAGCTGGGAACTTGGACCTAAAGAGGAGAAATAAGACTGTCAAGTATCAACCAAAAACAAGAAGTGAAAATCCTAACCTCTGGAAAGTGATAAGCAAGAGTTTCAAACCTGTAGATGGACAGTGCAAGTTGGGCAAGCAACTTCCTTCATTCGCCTCCCAGATCCATCTGACTTGGATCCTATAAAGCAAATGATTCAAAATTAGGCAGATTCTAGTTTGATCAAAGATGACAGGCTAAATCGTTGGACTGAATCACAAACAAACATGCGTTCCACCTATCAAGAAGATGTAGATAAAGTTCAAACAAGCTATTACCTGATGATGCCTTTCGATTCTTTTCCATTTCCTCCTGTCAAACATGATCAAGCATTAAAAACAAGTAGAAAAGTGAAACTGAAACCAAACCAGATTCTATCAGACAGTTATAGCAGGAGATCTAGTGTTACTTGAAGCTTCTTGGCAAGATCAGCGTGACTACGCAATGCAGCAGGTTTACTGGCAGCTTCCTTGGCATTATTCAGCCTCTGAGTCACTTCTGCCTGAAAGACAATGAAATTGGGAAACTTAGAAAATCATAAATTCTCCAGATAAAAAGCTTTTAGAATAGAAATTTAAGGTCTTAGGTAATAATTAAACTTCACGTGCCTAGACCACAAAATTTCTGGTTAATTAAAAGCCTAACTTGCATAGAGAACAGCACACAGATACAGAGCCTAAATTTAAGATCCTGTTAAGTAATGTGATCGAAGTACAAGTCCCATCACCATTCATTGTCATACTATCTGCACAACTTAAGTCGCTTGAATCATTGGAATTCACCAGAAGAAAAAATGATAGTCAAGAATACATCAAGAAATTCAACTAAATAAATGCAAATAGTTCTCATAGCTGATTTATTATGTACCACAATTTGATCCAAGCATGAGTTTCATCACCATTCATTGTCACACTACCTACACAACTAATTCCACTGAATCATCAGAAATTACAACAAAAGAATGTTTTAGACACAAACAGTTCTGAGCTGATTTCTTATGAACCACTGTACTTCTCACGGTGCTGCAAAAAAGATAACCTGTCCTATGACAAGAAATGAGAAATTAAAATGACACACACAAATCTACAGCACATACCATGCAGCGGTCACAAACTCTAACAGGCTGTGCGTTCTCATCAGCAGTAAGAGCAATTCTTCCATGAGTACACTTGTCACAGAAAATGTCTCCACAGTTTCTGCAGTGGTGCTGAGAAATGTCGCAAAATGTTGCCATAAGTTTACAACAAAAGAGAGATAAATTATGAGGTTTCTCAGCCATGAAACATCAATTTACCTTGCGCACAAAAGCCCCAAAATCAGTACCACATGCTGTACACTTGGAAACAGCTTCATCAGGGACCTGTGCATAAAATATCATATAAGTAAGACAAATGATTTCTAGGTCACAAATTAAACATCAGCCGTTCTAAACCCCTTCACCATCTGCAATCCCCCATAACAACCTGCTCTTTACTCCAGAATAAGGAAAAGAGAAAGTAAAAGACTTGATGGAGATTATGGGCCCAAAAATTACTAAGAAGTTGACTTCCTCAACGATAATCATTGAAACAAATACTTTTGACAGAGCTTTGAATTACCCAATGATCCTTCTCCTCACTGCTTGGCTTCATCAAGTTCATCCAATCACCAAATCCTTTTTTCTTCTCAGTAGGCTGCTCAATTGTCTTTGGCAAATCTGAAGGCCTGCTTGTTCCACCCATCTCCTTGATCTACATTTCAAGTAAAGAGAAGAGAAGATGCTTCACTTGCACAAACGAAAAAGGTAAACACAAACAGGTGATAGTACAGCAAATCAACTCTCTTTAACTTGATCATTGTATCGGAAATAATATGAATGATGGACAAAATGTTCGTAATAGTCCCTCAAATCCCACACAATAAAAGAATCTCAACAAATGTGTAGCCTACTAGAATAAAAGGAAACCACAATGAAAAAGATGGTGAGGTTGGTAAACCCACTCACGTTTGATGCAGGAAGATCAATTTCATTCCACAATTGATACATACCACAAATATGAAATGTCACAGCTTTTATTTTTATAATGTTGCAGGGATGACATGATTGAAAGCATAGAATCTTAAAAAATATATATATGACAACTATGTATAACATGAAGAACATTAGATCTTCATGGCCAACCAACCTGCACAGTTGCAGCTGTCACGGTATCAAGAAGGGTATTTGTTGTGTAACTATTTGATTGCAATCTGATACGTCTTGGTTCTATATCCACAGAGCTCTTGGACCAAATTGCCAAAGTAGATGAATCGGCAACCTACATTTTAGAAATATTGACACCAATACTGAGCCAAAAATTAAGAGGAACAAGTGCACTCAAAACGGGACAAACTAAGGAATCTAAGAGTCAGAAAATCTACTTCACATCTTGTGATATTCTCGAGAGGATATATTCTCAAAGTCCGCCCCGTACCAGGATCAAGCATGCGGATTCCATCCAAACCAATCTACACAGAGATGAAACAAAATCGTGACTCATGTCAGTAAAGTTGCAATTCAAAGATCGTCACTTCAAACCATGATAAAAATTGCATAAATCCTATCTAGCATAATTATAGATGGATTAGAAGCATGAAAATTTGTGTAACATTTTATACAATCAACCCTTAGCACATTCACTCTCATTATACATAAGAACATATTTAGAGCCATCCTTCTATATTCTACATAGTCCAGAATTGTTCATAAACACCTAAAAAAGAGTCATTTATCAACTCAACGGGGTGCAATATAACTTCAAAGTTAAAACAAATACAACCAAATAGATATTGAGAATGCGGTACAAATGCACAATTGCTTTCTGTTTCGTATGTTATATACACCATCCTACCTGGCAAAGAACGTCCATGGTGCTCTGCCCCACACTTTCAGCAAGCAACTTAACCCTGAATTTTTGGAACGCGCCTTTGACATCTTGTTGAGTCTCTGCTTTGGGCACAGCTCTAACAATCTTAGGAGACCCTGAAACAGAACTTGAATAAGAGTCTTTCGTAGAGGGAAAACTAATAGCTCTTCCATAGTCATCAAACCCAGACCACGTCGACGATTTTGAAGCTGTCCCTCTAGCTCCATAAGGCTCCACTTTACCACCTTGATACGCATAAATCCCATATCCATACCCATCGTCACGACCCAAACCCAAACCATACCGGCTCTCTGGTCGCTTCCCATAAGGATCCGAACCCAAATCGGATCTGCTCCGACCAAAGCCCCCGTATTTGTCGTCAAAATACCCAACACCCTGATCATACTTCTCGTAATTAGTATCATAAGCAGGTGGACAACCCGATCCTACCGGATTGAACGGTGCATTGTACATGGAAGAGTATGTTGGAGTTGTGATAGGGCTGGGATTTGATGAAATTGGGTTGGATGCAGGTGGAGCAGGAGCGTAACTTGGAGCCGTCTGATGTTGATCGTATGGGGGGTAGAAGGGTTGCTGAGCGGTTGAAGACTGGTAGTGCCCATGTGAATCGTAGGGAGGAAAACCTGACTGCGATTGAGGTGGCGGTGGCTGGGATGCTACATTAAATGACGATTGGAGATTATTAGGGTTCGGAGGCGGAGGAGCGCTTGTGGTGCCCGTCGGAGTATAAACGGGATCGGAATTCTGAATGTATGGAGGATAACTTGGGGGATAATCGGAGCCGCCGTAATTGGTGGTGAAGGGAGGCGCTGATGCGTAGGAGCTCTGGTGGGGATCGATCGGATTGGGGTTGTTAGGATTAGGCTTAGGGTTTGGAAGATGAGGATATTGATAATATGAGGAGTAATCTCCTTGGTGCATAGCTGATCTGATCAACCTTTCCTTGGAGCAGCACGAAGGATTATGGTTTTCTATTTTTCCGGAGCTTTCTTTTTGGGTGCTAAACTGTTAAGAGAAGAAGTGACCGGAGACGGGAGGACAGGAATAATTGGTTGGGAGAGGGTTTCTTAGCGTATAAACATCAACACGGAGGATTAAGTTACTTAACCTCTGTTTGGTACACCACGTGGCACTATCGAGCCATCGTCAGCTTATTACACCCCGAACCCGACTTGTTCATGATTCACGTAGGACCCGCCACTTAATGGCAAAGTGTATGATCAGGGACGTGATTGAAGCCACGTGTACTGCTTACTTATCCTAATCGCTTGTAGCATGAGATATATTTTCGTTTTCTTTTCCAATAATTGCGTTTTGTCTCTACTTGACCAAATCCATCGCCGTTTTAAACATGACTTATTTTAATATTATTTTAACATATTAATTCATTTATACCAAACAAAAACAATTTTCTAAAATTAAATTTTAATCAACACTAAATTTGAATATTTTTATATCAAAAATAGATTAAATTCGAAATTAAATATAAACTTTAATTAAGAAAATAGATTTAATAATAACATTTTGAACATTATTTTATTTAAAGTATAAATTGAAATTATTAAATGCATTATTTAATATTAAATATATAATTAATAGTAAAAATAGATAACTTAGATCAATGCACTAATTTGAAACTTGGTTTAATAATTAATATAAACTATACCATAAGTTTCTTTTAATAAGCATAAAAGTTAATTTACTTATTTAAAAATGTCAAATTTGCAAAATTTGTAATCAACTCAAATTTAACCTTCAATTTACCTTATTCAAATGAAATTGACGAGTGTTTCTAAGTCTGGACTTGTCATAAAATTCAATCAAGTTAACCCATTAATTTTTGGTCGAATGGACCAACCTTTCCATTCCTATTCTTTAGTCATGCTTTGCGACTTCAATGTTAGGGCTCCAGCTTGACATTTTGCCAATTCCAAGAAGGGACCATTTACAAACCAATCACAACGGCCATTATGTAGACTGTACAGTACAAAGAGGACTTATGTTTCTCCATTTTCCAATAAAGTATAGTTATAATTATAATATTCTCGTATATATATTCAATATTATATATTCTTTTCATATTCTCGTATATATATTTAAGATTATATATTCTTTTTATATTGGACAAATTTTTATTTATAGTTTAACACGTTTCTTTCATGTATGGGTTAATTTAATACTTAATATGTAACACATTCTATCGTATCGAAGAGGTGACGAGTAACTAACAATAATTTTACAATTTATTATAATTATTACCCTTAATCACAAGGTGCTTAATTTAAAATATTAGTCTATATAAAACATTATAAATTCTTATATTTCTAACGAGTAGTCTCAAAACTATTAATTTTTTGTTTCACCTACAAAGAATATCAATTTTATCTTAAGGGTAATAATTTAGTCATAATTTGATCTAAAATTAATAAATTAAATTTAGTTTAATTAAATTAAAATTAAACAAAATTTAAAATTAAAAAATCACATTTTATCAATAAATTAATAAAGTAAAATTAAATTCATATTAAGTTTAGTACTTTTTCATAATCAAATTAAAGACTTTAGTCACTAACCTAATATGATCTAATGTAAACACTAAAATTAGGATTAAAAAAGTTTGCCTGATTTAATTTATTTTGAAGTCAACCGAATTGACCTGAATTAATTAAAGTTTCGTAAAAATAAAATTTTTATTATTTTTTAAAAAGTAAATAATATATTTAATTTAAGTTGGATCAAACGGAGCTAAATTCTAATTCGGAATCAAGCCTATCTACGACGAGCATTCACAAAAGTTTCAAGTTCATCGACATTACATGGTTTTAGATATTTTATCAGAGGCCTTCATTACAAAGCGTCCTGAAATCCATCATTCACAAGGAAGGGAAACGCGACAAGTCTAAAAGCAAAAGAATCAGTTTCCGGAGACAACAGAATCATAAGACTCTCGTAAAAAATAAGGAAAGCTAGTTTGTGTAAGGGATGGTCCCAACCAGCCAACGCCTACTACAGTAACCAAAACGACTAGTTTCTTGACCTAGACCTATACCTAGACCAGCCGTTTCTTGAAGGCTGAAGCAATCTATTTTCTCTACTTACGGTTTAGCGACCCACAACACACAAAAGACCACAAGTCAAAAACGGACATGGGGTTTTCCCAATAAACTGTAGAGTGTACTGTAGGCCTAGTTGATGACGAGAACCAATAGGGCGTACTAAGTGTCCACGTGTACAACACGCGTACAAAATCTCAAGTACCGAGACATGTGCGTGGTGTGAAAGTGAAACCTTTTTGGTCTGGATGCGGATTCCCATCAAAAGCAAGTCAATGCGGCTTAATTATCCAAATTTATAATTAAAAAAAGATTAGCTGTCCCGTAAGGAGCACTGCAAAGCGTTTTTAGCGCATAGATTTTGAAGAAATACTTTTAGAAATTGTGTTTTAGGGAAACAAGTCACGTTTGTATTGGAATTTCACTGCCAATCTCTTGAAAATTATTTTAGGAATATTTTAACTACTACATTTTCCAGTTTAATTTTTAACAATAATTTAAATATTTATTTTTTATTTTAAGCATAGATAAATAGGTTTTGATTTATTTAATTTTGACTGATTGGTTGAAACAAATTAAAACGTAAACATAAATTTTTATGAAAGTACTCAAAGAAATACTAATATATAATATTTATTTCCTTACAAATCTTTTTTTTAAATCATTTCCTCTAACAGCTAATCGCTGGTAGGATCAATTAACAGCTAATAATATCTGCTGATTGTCAAATATAGTGATAATAAAAAATGAGAATTTTTCAAATAAATACAGATCTCTTTTTCTTTTTCCATTAAATTTTAATTCAAAACTATAAATAGATGAGAATTAATGAATTTTTATTTTTCATTAAAAATATTTAATTAATTATTAAAATATAAAAATGGAAAGAAATTAATTGGAAAGGGACCAAACGACTTTTCAATTGGAATTATACATAACGGCCTTCGAAATCTAGGAAACGGTTGTTTTTTCAATTTTGACACTGCACACAGTGGGGGCCATACACGCATCACCCACGTTATCGATGGACTCCCCAAAGGACGATAGTTGCGTACTTTTCCCAGCTTGGACACACATATACATAATAACTGTTTAGGTATATATACTTATGTAGTGTTGTAATTTGTAAATTCGAAGCAAAAACAACAACATAACTCTTATTCTCCCCTTGCCCTCCATTACGTGCCAAAACTGTTCGAATTTCGAGGCTGGTTGGTTCGTATCACAGTCCTAATTAATGCTCCGTGAAATTCTACAAGTGAGCAGTCAATTTACTAGCTTTTGCGGTCTGACGCAGCTACTGCTAAAATGATAGGTTCTGTGTTTTCTATTCTAAACGTACTCGTAAGTAGTACCTTAACCGAGTTGAAAGATTCTTACCTTGCCGATCTACGTCATTACGGTTCTTATATTTTAAGTTTCTGTTAACAGAGGCTTAATAAAAGGCAAACGAAAGAGCCAGAAAACACCATAATTGGCATACAACAACTATCAACAAGTGTTTCTTTTGAAAAGGGCTAAATAGAAAAAGGACAAAATTATGTTAGATTCTTTTAATTTTCTCTTCTGGGTTCGTGCATTTCGCTCTTTTTGCTATGACCAAAACACCTCCATGCTCGCTTCTTTTACGGATTTACAGACAGGACACGAACCCAGAAAAGCTTCGCAGTATTTGCACGAGCAGAGGTGTCTGCAAGGTAGAAAGAGAACGTTCGGCCTGCGAGAATTGCAACTTTTGCAGGCAATCTCTGATCCCACGTGGGTGTGTGTGTCTTCTTGTGCTCTATCGCATGAACCACAACACGACTCTGCATCTTGAGATCGGCCTATTTCACTCATCAAGAGCAGCCTCTCTCTGACTTGGGTTAGTTCTACGACCATCGACTCGTTTGTTCTGGCCAGTCTCTGCCATGAATCGCTCTCCATTTGTGCTTTTCTCAACCGGCCTTCAAGCTCTAACGTCTTCCTTCTTGCTTCGGCTAAGTTGTCCTCTTTTTGCCTCATTAGAGACCAGGCCTTTGATTCTGCACTCTTCAGTAAAGTCTCGAGTTGAAGCTTTCTTTGCTCTTGTAACGCCAAACGTAGTCTCTCGTTCTGCACTCGAACGAATTAGAACCATGAGAAGATTTTAAGCTGATCATATTCCAATAAACAAGTGTTGACTTTTTTTTTTACCTGTAACTGAAGAAAGCAGTCGAGCTCTTCTCTTTGCATCCTGAAATGGGAGTCCAGGGACTGAGAAAGAGCCATGGCAATGGAAGAACTATCACAAGTTGATGTTGAAGAAGAACAGACCACGCCTGTATTATTGTCGACACCAAAGGGTGGAGAGATTTCTTGTGAAAAGAAGAGATTTTGATCTTGGAAATTGGAACAGACATCGGCTCCATTCCCTGGAACAGTAGGATTATAAACAATCCAATCCTGTAGGCCAGGCACAAAGGTGGGGAGACCGAGACTTTCTGGAAACAACTGTGCTTGAACAGCCATTATTATGATTTGTGCCTGAGACCACAATAGAGCCGAAAAAAAAAACAAAAGCAAACACCAAACCTTCCCTTTCTTTTTCACACGATCGACTAGCTATTAATAATCAGATACCATAAGAACAAGACATAAAAATGGAGGTGATGCCTGACTCTTAGCAGCTCTTTTACAAAGAGACCCAACAATTATGAACGTATGAAACTGGTGGCTAGTGCTATATATAGGAAAAGAAGTGACCTTTTAAGGGAACTAATTATAAGACAAATGAAAAACGGAAAGTTAGAGAACCGATGGGGATACAGACAGGGAAGGAATCAGATCATTTAAGCGTAGTTAACAGCTCCCCCATTAAAACGCTTTCAATGCGAGCAGTAAACGACGATGGACACATGCAAATTTGGTGACGCAACAACAACAATGGACGCATCGGGTCAGAGGCAAAATAGAGAGAGAGAAAGATTAGGAGTGGAGAGGAATGGAGGTGTGGTGTGTTTTGGATGTTAATGGAGGAATTCACTCGCAAGGAGACATGAAAGAGTCAGACTTTATCGACGTAGCATTAGGAATTGCCAAGTTTGTCAGTTTCGGTTCATTGGAAAAAGGCCCGAGAGATTTTTATCAAATTAATTAATTTCAACTTTACCTTATTAAGAAATTCTACTTTAATCTGCCTTTTAGAAGATTGAAGCGGTAGGGGAAACTTTTCTAAAAAGTCTATATAACAAAATCTTTTAACAAAATCTCTTAAATTTTAAAAGATTTCGTATTCTAAATAAGTATTGTCAATCAGATCAATTAGTTTAATCGTAAAAACATTAAATTGTCTAATTTTTCGCTTCAGTTTTTAACTTTTTAATTCAATTTATGTTAATAATTTTTATTGTTAAATACTGATTAATTAATTAATTAATCAATTTAACAAACTCATTTTTAATTAAACTTCAAAATTTTCAATTAGTAAGGAAAATTTCTTTCAACTATATTTCAAATTTTTTAATTTATTCAATCTTTAGCTGATTTTATGACGGTTTAATACCAATTAAACTTTTTAAACCTTAAGTTTATTTTTTTATAGATTTAACTTCTGATCTGGTTTTTAAAACATTATAAATAAGTTAGTTTATCAAATTAATTAATTTAATAAAATATTATATAATATTTACTTAATATAAACTTAATCATAATTTTAATCTCAAATTTTTAATAAAAATGGGGTGGTCGATTTTTTTTATAAATTCAACCTATTTAATTAAATTCATTATTAAATAAAATTTTAAGTTCGTTTGTAATCAAGCCATATTTAAACCTATTTCAAAATTATATATTAATTTCCAATTTAGTTGACTTTTTTCATCTCTAATTATATCTTAAATGATGTATGCTTTTAAATCTAAAATATAACATTACTATTTCCTAAAAAAGACAATATTTTCACGAAGATTGTTGTAAGGAGAGAAAAGTTAAAAGAGACTGGGTAAAGGGCATGCCTGTTTAAGTTATAAACCGAGCTAAGAAATTCCTATTTTAGTACGGATTTCTGGTATAGGGCCCTCACGTGGCGGAATCTCAACCATGTATCTAATTATTAGGCTTAATGAGTTACGCAAGTTTTTGACATCCGTGCAGAGAGCTTTTGATTTGTTTCAAAGAGAGCCCGCCACGAAGCCACTACATGCAAGCTGCTTACACTTGTAGGCATGTCCTTGTCTAGATTAATATTATATCTTTTAAAACTAAATACACTAAAAAATCGATAAATTAACAATTTTGAACTATGTTATTATGATAACGTGACAAGATTTAATAGTTATTAAAGATCTAAAATACTAGGAATTGGAGTAAACTTTATTAATTATATTATATATAGGTCATTTAGAAATAACTTATTTATTAATTAAAAATAAGGCTATATATTACTAAATTTTTTTAGATCTCGCATATTAAAAAAAAATTTACAAAATATTTAATCATATTAGATAAATAAAAGATTTTAAAAATAAAAAATTTAAAGGTTAATTTGACAATAATAGAAGTTTAAAAACCTATATATAATTGAAGCAAAAGTTAAACGATCAATTTATATTTTTTAAAATTATTAATTTGTTTATTTAGTAATTGTTACAGTTACTATGAATAGTATTAGTCAATATACAATAACTTAATAACAGGAAAGGAAAAATTAAAAATGGAAAAGGAAAAACCAAATCCATTTTTAATTTTTCCTTTTGTAAATTTCAATTTGCGAACAAGACAATACCTTTGGCTTGGGATGGTAACCCGTATGAATGCGTCCCATGTTTCATTTATTGTTAAGCTTACATTGGAGTATGAGCACTCTCGAGTCTCGCTCGACCTTGCAATTAAGTTCCACCTTATGCGGCGTGACTGCTTTGACGATCAGA
>JAOQMM010000002.1:461581-477325 GCA_027563515.1 Erythroxylum platyclados
GTTTTATTTGATCAGTCTATCAAAGACTAATTGAGTTTTTAATGCAACGTAATCACGATCCATGATAAAATAAATTAAAATAAAAACAAATAATGTTTTATTAGAGATTATAAATAAGAGAGTCAAACATAAACATGGAACATTTATATGCCTCTTTATAGAGAAGATTTAAACTTTTAAACAGATTTACATAAAATTTAAAAATAATTTGAAATTTTATAATTTTATAATTTAAAAATGAAAATTCAAAAACATCTATATTTTTGTCTAATCTTTTAAAAATTTAAATTTATTAACTATTTTAAAAAATTATATAACTTAAATCAAAACACTGTTTTTATTAATTATTTGACCAGATATTTAATAAATATGAATATTAATTATATTTTATTTAAATAATAATAATAATTTTAAATTAATAAATTAAAAGCTTTAAAATATTTGAAAAATATATTTAAAAAAGTTTCAAAATTTGAATCTTTGCAATTTTGAATTTTTTTTATTTATTCAATAGGCATTTATCTGGTGCAACACGAACTAGAGCAGCCTCCAAGTCATAGAGACGTGCCCAATAGCTATTGCAGATTTACCTTCTGATCGGATTCCCGCTATTCGCCAGCTGTATCCAGAACGGGGCCTACCAAATTTTTCTTTACCAATTAAACCCCCATCATTTGAACAAAATCACCAGAAAAAAGTGCGCAGTAACAAAATTAATATTGAAATCCTTATAAGGGCACTTTGGCGAAAGCAGAAAGTAAAGCGCGTACGGAACCGACTTTACTAGGTCGGTCAGAACGCCAACCCCAGGCTCTATATATACCTCCTCTCAGCGCATTAAAATTATATCTTCGAGTCCTAGGTTAGGTTTAGCTCTTTGTGCTGTTTTAAGCTTCTCTCTGTCTCGAAAACCCTAGCCGCAGGGTTTGTGTCTCTCTCGGGTTTTCCGATTCAGTTAAGAAGTGACGAAGGCTTAAAGTTGTAAGGAGTTTAATATCGTATTGTTAATTAAGGGCAAGCTTTGATGTGTTATCGCAAATTTGAGGAATCAGTGTCGCGGACCCGATTCTCGTGCATAATTCTAAGCTATGTCGCGTTGCTTTCCTTATCCACCACCTGGTTGGTCGAGGAACGGAACCCAGTTTGGGACAGTGAACGAATCGATTAAGGTTCGTTGAACTAGTTCGGTTCTTTTGCGTTTATGGCGAGTTTATTAGTTGTAAATACAATCCATAGCCCTAATCTTCATTGGGATAACATGACTTCCTAGTTATAGTCTAGGATGATGAATGTTTTCGGTTGTTAATTTGTCTATGTAATAATGAGGTTCCTGAGGCCAAAAAATGGGTGTGGGTGGGTGCTTTAGGTGGATGCCCGTGCTTCTAACGTGTATACTACGGGGTTTTGAATGGTGATCTTAGTGTTGCTACTCGAGTTGTTTTATGTTTGGCGCCCAAGTTTTATCAGTTGGACCGGTGAAGAGAAGTTCAATTTGTTCACTGTGTTCTTTGTGGGTTTCTAATGACTATTATGTACTCATTTGCATCTTGGTTTAACTGTTCCTTCCCTAGTCCTAATCTTGATTGGGTTAACATGACTTCCTACTTACAGTCTAGGATGATGAATGTTTTCGGTTGTTAATTTGTCTATGTAATAATGAGGTTCTTGGGGCCAAAAAATGGGTGGTGCGTTTTTTAGGTGGATGCCAGTGCTTCTAACGTATAAAACACGGGGTTTTGAATGGTGATCTTATTGTTGATATGCGAGTTGTTTCATACTTGACGCCAAGTTTTATCTGCTAGCTTGGTGAAGAGAAGTTCATTTTCTTCACCGTGTTCTTTGTGGGTTTCTAATGACTATCACGTTCTCATATGCATCTTGTTTTAACTCATCTACTGCATCTTGTTTTTCAGAGTTCTGTTCTAAGATTCAATTTTGAAATTTTTACAAATAAGCTTGTTTCTGAGCGTTATGTGCAGAAAAATGGTGTTGAATAATTGGGGTAAAAGCTCTTAATTCAAATATATTGGTATTCAACGTTTGAACTTCTAGGCAGATCATCTTCTTGAATACGAGTAAAGAGTATTCCTTGTAAATGTATACCTGTGGATGTAATGATAATTTGGTTGTACAAGTTTCTGTATGGTGTGTTTCTAGAACTTGTTCGCTTGTACTCGCACCCCCAATACATGAGTATGGTCGGTTATGCTTTGTCTTGAGTGGGCCTATAATCTGATTTAGCCATCTTGGCTCACTTAAGATCCAGAGTAAAAAGGAGATCACAACAGATAGGCAAAAAGAGAAACGGAGGGGGGACAGACATCGAAGGAAGGATAAGGTAAAGAGCAAGGAAAGGGGAAATTTCAGTAAGTTATCTTCTTATCAAGGAAAGAAAAGCCTCCCTCCAAAGTCCGTTGAATCTGAAGCTGAAAAGAGTGACCTAACCGAGGATCATGGCCAACCTGTTTCTTGTCAAAGCCTGCCCTACTTGTCTGAGGGCATTGAGAGTAGTAGCAAGAGGAAGTGGGATGATTCAACATCTAATGATGTTAAAATTATAGGTAACTTTCTTGTTATATGTTTATTTAAGTAGCATAGGTTATGATCTTGTTTTAATTGTACGTTACTTTATTTTCATGAACCAGGTAATATTATTCGAATTAAGCTGCGAAAGAATGGAGACTGTGATGCATCATTCAGTGGAGACCAGTTATGCTCTAGTACTGGAAGGGATGATTCTGGTCCTCAGCAGAAGGATTTGCTGCAGATACCTGGTTCAAAAGACATTGTCGAGGAACTGAATTCTAGACAAGACAAGGCATGTTTTGATACGGCTTCAAAAAATGCAAACAAAAATTCTGATCACGATATTGAGGATGTGGGTAGCTCTGGATCTGCGCATAATGTTTTGCAGGCAGAGGAATCCCCATATACGAAACATTTTGGGGATTGGGTTCCTCCACCTTTTCTATTAAACTTAGCTGCTGCTGCTGATGATGGTGACGATTGGCTTTTTGAGACGAAAAAGCAAGAAAGGAATGTCAATGAAAATTTTACACTAAACATGGAGGAGGCAAATCAAGAAGACTATACATCATGGCCGAGAGCTCATTTCGTACCCGGAGTAGATGTTTATGCGTTACCTTATACTTTGCCATTCTGATGTCAAAGTAACACCGTGTGTTGGAACTTTTGGCCATGATTCTGGTGGCAGGTGGTTTTTCATGAGGTTCACCGGAGATGAGACAACTATGTTTTCCAACGTTGAAGCCAATTTTGTAGTTTAGGATATAGAGCAGTTAGTCATGTACAGCGAATGTTAGAAGTTTTTGTAATTTATATAAAGATCGAAGCTGTATTCATTTATTTGCAACTTGGAGAGTTGTTTTCTGGATTCAAAAAGGACATTCAAATAATTGCTATGTACATATGAATTTGAAAAGTTCCTATTTACTTCAGCGTGAGGAAAACCAAAGATGCAAAACAGTGGGACTTGGATAAAAGCACGTCAGCAGGATCAATCCTGCGGTTTCTGCAAGTAATCTTTCAACTTCAAACGGTGATTACTTACACCACTCTGTGCTGATTTACTTTCGATACTGCACAATGAGCTGGTATAATCGTTCAAGAGCACGTCAAAACTTGGTTTGTGACCTGTTTCCATGAGAAAACCATCAAAGTCCTCCTTACTCGAATCACTAACATACGAGTTGAGCCAACTTTCTCCATCTTTTATACCGTTTAGCAGTTTCAGTACCTGGGTGAAGGAGAAAAGCCATGAAAAATCATAATCTATTTTCAGCTCGAACTCAAATAGAATGCAATCTGCTTTAATACTACAGTAACACATGTTCTAAATCAGTCTCTTCTTGAACAAAAAGGGTGTTTATACCTGGCTCACTTTTGGCCGTAATCTAGCTGACTGTCTAGTGCATAGAGTCGCCGCAAGAATCATTTTATTCATCTGAACGATATTGAAATCCTTCTCTAATCTAGGATCCAGTAATGCAGTTAGATCCCCTTTCTCTAGCAATGGCGTTGCCTGAAATATCAAAAACCATGGTTGTGGCTTCAAGCAGAAACCGTATACATATCTTGGAGCAATGAACAGTATATTCTTACCCACTTCACCAAGCTTTGTTGTCCCTTTAGACCTTCAGCACTGATTGGCTTTTTTCCTGTTAATAGTTCAAGCAGAACTACACCGAAGGCGTAGACATCAACTTTATTGCTAACTCTTCCATGCATAACATATTCTGGAGCTAAATACCCAAATGTTCCAACAAGGTCACTGATCATCATATCGTCTGAATCCTCAGGTCCCCATAGAGCTAGTCCAAAATCTGATAACTGTGAACATAGAACTAATATATCGTCAAGATCTTTAGTTGGTAAATTAAAAAGGATTGCTGAATCTACCCTTTGTTTTGAGTCAGAAGAATGTTCGTTTTATGTTACCTGTGGCTGGAAATCATGTGACAGGAGAATGTTGGAAGATTTTACATCTCTGTGAATAACAGATCGAGGACATTCGTTGTGCAAGTAGTTGAGTGCCTCAGCAATTGCAAGGGCCAACTTATACCTCACTTTCCAGGGTAATACTGATTCCTTTGAACTAGCTGTTGTCAGAATTGAACTCCATTTGTTACAATGATATGAAAATCTTGAAACTATCAGATGTATCGAGTCTAGTGATGAATGAGTTAGGATCTAACCGTGTAGATTTTCCTCTAAGCTCCCTTTGGGCAAGAAGTCGTACACCAGAATGAGATAGTCATCTTCAATGCAAGCTCCAACTAGAGGTGTAATATTTCTGTGGTTTAACAAGGACATTACTTCGATTTCCAAGGAGAAGTCCTTGAAAGCTTCCTTGTAGTGCTTTAGTATTTTCACTGCTATCAGCTTTCCTCCAGAAAGCAACCCTTTGTATACGTTGCTACACCCTCCTTCTCCAATCAAGTTTTCTGTATATTAATCAACATAGAGTCACAACAAAGAAAGAGTGGTGTTAGCAACAAGTCGGTCGATCAGGTTGGGCTGAAATTCTGGCTGGTCAAGCCGGAGCCCTTTTAAACTCGGCCTGAAACCTGAGTTCTTTTTCAACTTTGAGCTTGACTCAAAATCAGGTCAAAAAGCAGCTTGTCCAACATCTAATTTATTAAGCAAATAAGTACTGCAGACCAAGATAAAAACATTAAAGAACCTGAAGAGAATTGACGTGTGGCCTTGTTTAGCTCTTCGTAGCTGAATAGCTTGGAGCCGGATGAATTCAGTTTTAGGACAAGCTCCATCTTTTCTTCACAATTAGAAATCATGTCCTCAGAAGAATCTTCTGCTTCTTCAGAAGCCAAATTGATATGGGGTTTTGGAGAAACAGGTCTCAAATGATCGTTTTGATTCACTACAGATAATTCACCAAGATTTACCGAAGTCTTTAATACCAGAAGGGGCCAACCAAATATTAGTTGTCCAGATTCTTTCGACGTTACTGAACATGAAGAAGACGAATCTTGTTGCAGAAGTGCAGACCTCTCAACTTCTCCAATGCTAGTTTTGTTGGTTGATTCATTTTCAGACTCATGAATCTCGTAGAAACTTGTTTCCTTAATCCTGAAATCCTCAGCAAATGAATCACTTGATGTTTCACTCTCGAAAAGGCTGCTGGTTCTATTTGTAGTGAAATCGAGGGAAGAAGATTGACTGGTAAGGCTCATAATCCATTCTACGACAGACATGCTTCTTGCTTTAGCTCTTCTTAAAGCTTCCTGATTCCGATAGTTCCTTCCAAGTAAAGGCCAACCAAGAAAAGTTTCTGGCACGGCAGAAAACGATCTGGTACAAGGTTTGTGCTGGTCTTCCTCGTCAACTCTCAAATAATCCCTTGCAGAGGATTGGAATTTATTAGAAATAGAAGCCTTTGAGCTTCTTATACAACTACAGCGCTTGTCCGAGCATAGTCCCTGTTTCGGATTCACCTTAAAACCTGCAAACCAAGAAGATCAATCACATCAAGATAAGCTATCATCAGGGAAGCGAGAGAAAGTCTTAAGCAGCTTTCATGGCAAGACCTGAATTTCTAGTTTTAAGGACAGAGACAGAATTGTCTGCTTGTTCAGGATCCTGTCCAACGACGTTGTAGTGAAGACACTCTTCACAACGGTTGCTCGTCAGGATTCTAAACAAAACCTGTTTCATTCTCTTCCTCTTCTTCTCCATAACTTCCTTCACAACCTTCAACTTTCCAACTTTCACAACTTTCGTTAGGTATCATTGCACTCTGGAACGTAGCATATGATCTTGGTAAAATGAAGTTCAGCATAAAAATTCATAAACTAATTATGATATTTTGACCATTATAAGCATGCTTTTTTTGATTTAATTTTACCAACAATGTGCGTTATACTGTACTTCCCGCCTGCGGCCTGCCATTGGGCAGATTACGTACACCGATTATGACTGACGTGGACGAATGAACTAAGTCTGCTGCACAACTCTAATAGAAGTCAAAATGAATTTGGCTATGGGACTTTTTTTACCGTGATAAGGAAGGCGAAGCCTTTCATTTTCATGTTATATATATAATATTAAAAAATAAAAAAATTACGAATTACGAGTTAATAGTAATTTTTCAAAAGACAACTAACACTTGAAATATGCAAGTGACAAATGTTTAACACTTCAATTCAATTTTTATTTATTAAATCAAGAACGACATGTCGTATATGGACAACTACCCAACATTATGTTAAACAAGGTCCGTTTGACTACATTGATGCTCTTGTTATCATTTCCTCTCTCTGTTTGGCTCACTCAGATCGGAACTGTTTTTCAAAAAAGGATCAACATAAAACATAAAAATGCTCTCAACTGCCGAGCCAAACACAATCGAAATTCGAAAAGGAGTATAAACAGAAAAAGTTCTAGAAGCAGCAGAAGACGAAGAGAAATGGCTAGCAGGAGGAGTTGCCGGATTTCAACATAGCTCCTTCTACATGCATCTCACGGTTTGGTAATTTTACCGATTCCCGCCGATAGTCAAATTCGAAGTTTCTCTGAATTTTCCGATCTCAAACTTCCCTCACGTTTTTTAATCTCAGGATGCGAACGATCCAAGAGAAGCTCTCAAACAGAAAAAGTTCTCAGTTGAAGTTAACTGCCCGGTTGTTGTATGAGATACTGAGTAATCTCTGTTGATAAATCTGCTTACCGAACTTCTTACACTACCGTTCAAGTGTACGATTTCTCATCTTGTCTTTCGTATTTTTAATCCTTTGCCTGCAACGGTGAGGTAGATGAGGGTCCTCCCTCTTTTTTTATGATTGTATGACTTTCCTTTATATTAATTAATTCCGTATCTTTTGAAAAAAAAAAGAAAAGGAGAAGCTCTCAAATACTAGCTCTCACTTCACAAATATTACGAGCACTGTAAATCTCTAATCTGTTTTCGGTGCTATTTTTGATGTTTTGTTAATTTTCGGAATCGATTGATCTTGATATGTAGATACGAGAACCTTTGATGAATCGAGGAAGCTTGAGATGTTCTTCAAGAATGTGAAGAGAAATGAAGGTGCGATCGTGACTCCGTACGAGTTTGTGACACACGCACGAAAAGTGTCACTTAGACTGTGAGTGATTAGATCATGGAAGATTATGGAGTTTGACATTTGCTAATTAACGCGAGACTTTGATTTAGTTCATTTATTGAAAATGTTGAGAAAAGTAAATAGATTAGAGAGTTTGTAACTAAATAAGATTAAAAGGAATAGTAATAAAGAAATAAACAAACAGATTTTAGGTGAAATTTTTTTAAATAAATTAGGGTAAAAATTACGAATAAGAAAAAGAAACTTCACTATAAAAAATATGAGTTATAACTTCTCTTTGTTTTATAAGGAAAAACACTTAACTCTTTTACAAAATAGAAGAAACATTTTTTATAGGGATTAAAGATTTTCTGAAAAGGGATGATTATACAACAGTCTGAGAAGCCCTATTTATAAATCTGTCAAACATGTTTACATTTGTCTACAGCTATCATCTTCTTTGTCTTTTTTTTTTTGTTGTTTTTGACGTTGGCATAGTCTCTCTTCTTTTTTTGCCTGTCTACATGCAAGTTTCTACATTCCTTTTTGACTTACAGAAGTCGACAACAACAATCTTCTACTTGAAAATTTGATTGAAAGTTAATTAAATCTTCACACCATTTTTTCTTCTTTGCCTTTATTATAAAATCTGCTAAGTTATCTTTGATATGAATCTTCTGCATATCTACAACTCTTTCTCCAACTTTTTTATGAGCGAAGTGATATTGTACTTATATGTGTTTGGTCTTTAAATAAAATGCTGGATTCCTTGCAAGATGCAAGGCACTCTGACTTTCCTCTAACAGCATTTTCATACCAAAGAAATTTAGCAGATTTTATGACAATGGCAAAGAAGAAAGAATAGTGTAAAGATCTGATTGAATTTCAATTAAATCTTCAAGTAGGAGATTATTGTTGTCGACTTCTGTAAGTCAAAAGGGGAGGCAGAAATTTGCATGTGGATAGGCAGAAAAAGAAGGAAGATTGTGCCAAAGTCAAAAATAATAGGAAGAAAAAAAAAATGGTAACTGTGGGCAATTTGTCCACAACTGTAAACGCATCTGGGAGGCTTATAAATAGGTCTTCTCAAACGGTTGTGTAATCATCCCTTTTCAGAAAATTCTTAATCCCTGTAGAAAGTGTTTCTCTTATTTCGTGAGAGAGTTAAATGTTTCTCCTTATAAAATAAGAGAGGTTGTAACTTCTATTTTTTATAGTGAAGTTTCTTGTTTTTACTTGTAGTTTTTACCTTAATTTATTTGAAAATTTTTCACGTAAAATCTGTGTGTTTATTTATTCATTACTATTTCTTTCAATTTTATTTAGTTGCGAATCTGCTCTAATCCGATAACTTTTCTCATAAAAGGAAGGAGGCTTCGGCTAAGGATGTGCTTAATGATCTGAAGCCATTTGGCTCAACTCAGTAGATATGAGCTGCATGATATTGGTTCTGGAGGCGAGGAATAAGAGGATCTCTGGATTGTTTTATGCTTTTTTGTGCTCTTTTCGAGTCTAATTTGACAAGTTTAAGAGGTAAACGGAAACATGACTTTTGGATTTGAGTGACAAATATGCTTTTGCGAGTCTGTGTGAATATGTTGACATATTGATATTTCCTTGATTAGTCTGTTTGTAAGGTACTTCGGCGACATGAAAATTTCATGTAAACTTGGTAGATTCTGCTTTGTGGATGTGCTTTTCTTTTTCCTGTGTCTAATTAAACACTTCACTGGTTTTGGTTGATGTTCTTTCCAGTGGAAGTAGAGATGGGACAGAAATGAACGAAATAGATCGAGTTGAAGTCCTATAAAACTATGTGATGTCATCAATCTAGGATACATTTTGGAAACTCAAAATAGGCAGCTGAAATATTAATCTCAATATCTGAATGTTGTACGATTATGGATTGTCTATGACTGCTGAAGTGCAAGCGTTACAATTGTCCATTACATTTCCCCATTATATTATATTGTGTTAGGTGGGGCAAAATTCTCTTGTGTTCTTAATCAGACGGGGTGGACCTTGAAATCTATAAATGCACCATCTTCTGTGAGTCCTAGAGCAGGTTTCGACGACTTCAGTCTAGGGTAACTGGGTAACTTCCTTCTGCTCTTGTTTGAAACCCTGTTTTGAGTTGCATCTTCATAAACTATATTCCTATGATCTGAACCTGGCTGTCCCATTACCATTTCTAGTTTTGAGTTGGATCTTCATAAACCATATTTGCTATTTGCTAAGCATAGGTTGAAAATTCACAGTTGAAACCACAAGTCCTCTTTCGCGGAGACCATTTAAGTCATCTTTTTCCGTGTTGCTTCGTTCTTTTGGTATAAGCTGGCGACTTGAATTTGTCTATCGAAATATGTATAATCGGTTATCAGATATGATGATCTTGCACCGTCTTTTTTGATGGATTGTATAAATTCAGGTGTTTCCAGATCAGTATCCCTTGTGGTCACTTGCGAAATTGTTTGGGGCTTTCCTCCTACTTCAGGTACACTGGTTTCTTTTTTTTTTTTTTTAACATGATAGAGTTTCTCCTATGAGAACTCTTCAGCTCTATATGACTTTTTTAATGTTTCTGGTTCCCTATTTAGTATAGAAGTTGCAAGGTGGGAACGTAGTGGGAGAGGAAGTGTGAGCATCACCTAAGAAAGTACTTCCAACTCTCGAATCAAGTAAGCTGCTTATGCAGTTCCACAAAGGCTGTAAGAATTTGAATGACAATTCTTTTACTAAGCCAAAGCGAATCCCCGTGAAAATAAAGCCTTCCATTTGATAGATTTTTAATCTTTTTATAGTCTTTATAGAGGATTTTACATGTATCTTGGACGGAGATAGGCTTCTAGCCTTTGGTCTTCTAATAAATCAACACCTATCTGCCACAGGTTACAAGCATCGCAATTCAGGGCCTTGTAGAACTAATCAGTAATGAAAACCAAAGTGACTCCACAACCTTAAATCCAGTTTTGAATTCTGACTTTGCTAGCACACTCCGCTACATTCAGTTCTAGAAACAAAAAAAAAGAAGTTATTGTAAGTGAGAAATATCAAAATCTATAACTTAACTTCTCTAAAGTTATGCATGTGAATACTTCCCTTGGGGTTTGAACAAATGGAAATGCTGAGAGTTATCTATTAACTTAATAAAATTGATTTTATTAACTTAATAAAATTAATTTAGTTATTTAATATTAATTATTAATAATTTATATATGTTCAAATTTTATTTAGAATTTTATATTGTAGTCTAAAAATTGTAATTATAATAAAGATATTGAAAGTGAAAATTAAAACATATCTTAATTTTTATTCATTGCAATTTAATTTTGTCACTGTATATTTGTTCTCTGTCATTCATTAATCCTTGATGTATTCACTAAATCATAATATCGTGTTGCTTTTAATTATTGTTGGAAGTTTGTTACATCTTGTTCTATCAATTTCTCTACATGAGTTTCTAGTTCGATAACATGTTCACTTTGTTTTCCTCTTGAGATGAATATGCCATGCCATGTGATATGATCGATAGTTTAATAGATAGAGCAGAAAGAAAGAGTTTAACTGGGAACAGTAAATAATTACCTTATTTCTCTTTTACCATATTAAAGAACATTTTTAGTTTTCTTAATGCGGTGAGTTTTCACCATGTGATAATAAGAAAATGTGTTAGGTAATAATTTCTCTCCCAGCAATTGGATGTACGGGTAAAGGAAATTATCGTAGTTGGTGCAGGTATAAGTTGATATTTGAGACAAAATTACGTTGCTTTGTAGCTTCAATATTTACCTGGAAAAGTTCTCAACTTTAGTCACAGGGTCAATAAAATCATTTAAGTGAAATTCAGACTTACGAAATTACAGGAACAAAAAGGAATCATTATTAGAATTGGAGCTACGATTCTAGACACAGACCACATTTAAATGTCTCAGCTGTCTAAGGAAACTTGGGTGAGATTGAGACAAAAAAATTACTTCAAAATAATAAAAAATTTCTAATAGTAGGTTGACTCGATCTGATCAAGTAGTTTTTAAGATTTTGTTTGATTAGCTTTTTCTATTTTAAAATTTCTCTTCCCAAGATTTTGTTTTTATTTTTATAGAACGGTTCAAAAAAAGGACATAAATTCTTCTGTGCCCATTCCCTATTCCCCTATTTCCGCTGTGCAAATCCGTTTTTTGCCGTTCATTTTATTGGAATGAATGGATGGATGAGGAATGGGCACAGAGTGGAATAGGCACAGAGGATTGGATGCCCAAACAAAGCTTGTCATCCCTAATTATGTGTATTATATTATGTCCCACATTCATTAGTTTGGAATAGAAAAAAATGAATAGTGCCCAGAAAATACTTTTATCAAAAGATATTAGTAGAATATAATTTCCTTGTTGTATGCCACGCTAATGATGTATATCAAAAACCACAACTAAAAAATCAAAATAAAATTGAATTGTTTCTAAATAAAAAAAATTATATGAATGAGACTTAATTATCATCAAATAATATTTTGAAGCAAGGTGATAATATTTGATATATTGAGTAGCTTTTGTAAATTTATCTGATAAAGATAACTAATAATTGATATAGTATAACATTTATAATTTATATTTCTATAAGTTGTTTATTATAAAATATGATACACAATTTAACAAATAATTGAAACCAACTCATTTATAATTTATAATTTCTATATTATTAACTATAATATGCAATTTAACAACATCTTAACGTCTTATATGCTAGATACTTATTAAAAAAATATACTACATTTTATTTAAGTAATAAATTAATAAGTAATTTTATTATAATATATTTTGACTATTAAACTAATTAATTTGGAATTTATGAATTTTAAAGATATTCTAAACTTAAAGTATATTTATTAAATATAATTTTTATTTTTTAAAATAAAATTGAAAGCAATTATAAAAAATAGAAATAAATAATCATATTTAATTGATGAAACGTAAAATTATAACCAAAAACACGAAACAAAAAATAAAAATTATAACCAAAAATACGGAAACAAAAAACTAAAAATTCTAACACACATGTATTATTTAATTGAACTTAAATACCAAAAATCAAATAGAAACAAACATCCCTTAATATCTAATTTCACATGTTATCAATTGATTTCATTAAATGTAAAATTTTGAATTGCTTATATATTCAATATAAATTTTTTAAAATTTAGGGTAATACTCTTCGTATGCAATTTGATGAATTTAATAAAAATTTGACTTACTGTTACAATTTATTAAATGAATTGGATTAAAATTTATTATTTATATTTTACATAATGAAACTGATTTGAGGACAAAGTAGTGCAAAGATGGAATTATATTGTTAAATTTGTTAGTCTTGCATATCATATTAACCATCAATTAACATAAGACAAACGTAGCAATATTTTCGATCATAATAGTGTAAGACAACCAAAAAAAAACAAATTGTATAAAATATAAATCAATTATAAATTTGTTAGTTCTAAAACCTTTTTAACCTCTTCCCTAGTATGCCTCCGAAGCCAAAAAAAAAAAATTTCTTATAACTCAAAAGTTTTAACGAAATACATATAGATATCAACAGATACGGTGTATTACATGAGCACCTATTGCCCGGATGGGAGGAAGCTGTTTGGATTATGTCAAGGGCCCATATTGCCAGGCAAATTCAGACACTAAGCAAATGAAATGTGCATGTTATGCAAGGAATTCAAGGTTCGATTACAGGTCACAAGAATAGTGACAGACATTAAACAAGCAATCCGATGCTTCCAAAGAAAGTGCATTTATGTTCATCTTAAGTGCATTTATGTTCATCTTAAGTCCATTAATGTTCTGCTTTTGCTTTGGGTGCTGAAGAACAACCTTAACAGCGGCATCAAAAACTGCCTTTAGATTCTGCAATTACAGCACATATACGAGTTAAGTCCATTGGTAGGAGCGCCAAATACAATATTCGCAAACATAGAGATCAAGGAATACGCATACATTACCTGCTGAGTTTTTGAGCTGCACTCAATGTAGGCAGCTGCCCCAATAAGCTTTCTCAGTTCCTTGCCCTTTAGGTGAAAGCCAATCCAATACAACCGAGTTATTTAATAAGATCATAAAGATCACAAGTAATCTTCATTACATTGAACTTCTTTTTCATTACGTTCTAAATTTAATAATGTATCTTTATAAGCTAGCAAACATCGGAGAAGATATTTACCTGTGCAAAGCTTATGGAGACTGCACCAGGATGCTCAATAAAGAACTGCTTATCCTCGCGCAGATCTACAATGGTAAAAGAGGTAAAAGACCGCGATAAATAGACAACTTTATATGGTAAAATAGTTGACCTCAATACGATAAAACATAAAGAGAGGACTTTAAAAAAGGAGAGAATGGGTGTGAGGCTGGGTGAGGACCAAATAAAAGTAGATAACCCAGGCCAGTAATACAGTGGCAGTTCACAGTTTGAACAAAATTTGGCTAGCTAAAACACCAGATTGCAACGGTGGTGAAAAGGGAAAGAAGAAAAATGTAATCTACGGTCAAGTTATCTGCTAGGACTTGGGCATGATTAGAGAACAAAATTGGATTGCCTTATCATGCAAATGGATGAAAGCTACTAGTTCACTCAGCATGTGAGCTTTCCAATTTTAGAGGCCTTGCCAAGAAAGTTAAACCATGTCTCAACCATCACAATGCAAAAGGGCTTGAGACAAAGGATAGTATTCTGAAACAAGAAACTAGACAGAAACACGTACCAAGTTCTGTTCCAACAAGAATTACTGGAACTCCAGGAGCAAAATGCCTCAATTCAGGAATCCACTGAAACAGAAAACCAGCAAGTAACGAGTCAACTTGTGGAATTAACATTTATTTTATCAAAGGAATTATAAATCTCAAAGAAGTAAGATCCTGACAATGACTTGTAACCTTTTTGGCGACATTTTCATAACTGGCCTTACTTATCAGAGAGAAAGCAAGAATGAAGACGTCTGTATCTGGATAGCTCAAAGGTCTTAGCCTGTCGTAGTCCTCCTGACCTGTCATAGCAAGCTCAGTTAAGGCTCAAAAACACGAAGGCCTTTTGCATGTGATAAACGAATCAAGTTATTAATAAGCTCAGACTCGCTTTAATTACCAGGAGTATCCCATAACCCTAAGTTGACAGTACTCCCATCCACAACCACGTTTGCACTGAAATTTTCAAAAACGGTCGGTACGTAAACCTATTTTTTTATCAAGTTAGAAACCCATAGTCAACTGTGAGTCAAACAGTAAGAAAATCACAAATCAAGCCAAACAACACAATTTTCTTGTACTAGATTCAATCTAGTAATCTATTGAAGAATACAAATGGCAAACGAGAGAAGCAAAAAAAGAAATCATTACAGCATTAACAAGCATTGTTCTTACGTCTTCGTTCCTACGAAAATCAGGAATGAGCAATCCCCAACCAGAACTCGAACAGCCTTTTAGCCAAATCAAAGTTTTCAAACCAGATTCGAGAGGGAAAAACCGCCACTATCTAGAATTCCAATGTTCGAAATATCAACCTAGAATCTTGTAAGACCTTCACATAACTCTTACGTGTGTGTATGTAACGTAAAAAATGGTTTGCGTAGTTATCGAAAACCTTTGTTACATAATCCTGTTTTAGATCAAATCAGACCTCAAGGCAACATGGAGTCAAAAAGCAAGAAAGTAACTGAATCGATCCAAAAAGCACATTTCCAATTCTATCTGAATAATCGGCAAAACTTGGATAAAACATAAATGCGAGAGAAAAATCATAACTCGTGAATAACCCACAACTAAAGTATGTACCACTTTTTTTGCCAATTAAAGTTACAAAATCAGATTCCAAAAGAACCGCTACTCATTTGAATTTTAAAATTCGAAAAGTCACACTTAACATCTTGCAACAGTTTCGACGTTTTAATCTAATTTCGCGCGCCCTAACCACTGGATAAATCATCTAAGCACTGGAAAAAATCACGCAAAATGTTTCAGTCACAAAAGAAGGAAAGAGAGAGTAGTACCGTAGGGAAAGTGTTGCTTGTGTAGGAAATGAGCACACAAGTTTTACCGACGCCGCCGTCGCCGACCGTCACGCACTTAATAAACCTCGAAGCACTCATTTACACCGTCCGGTCTATTCT
>JAOQMM010000002.1:486881-498110 GCA_027563515.1 Erythroxylum platyclados
TCATAACTGGCCTTGCTTATCAAAGAGAAAGCAAGAATGAAGACATCTGCACCTCGATAGCTCAAAGGTCTTAACCTGTTGTAATCCTCCTGACCTGTCATAGCAAGCTCAGTTAAAGCTAAAATGCACGAAGGCCTTTTGCATCTGATAACCGAATCAAGTTATTAATATGCTCAGACTCGTTTTAATTACCAGCAGTATCCCATAACCCTAGGTTGACAGTACTCCCATCCACAACCACGTTTGCACTGAAATTGTCAAAAACGGTCGGCACGTAATCCTGTTTTATTTTTTATTTTTATCAAGTTAGTAGACCGTAGTCAATTGCGAGTCAAACAATAAGAAAATCACAAATCAACCCAAACAACACAATTTTCTTGTACTATATTCAATCTAGTAATCTACTGAAGAATAGAAATGACAAACGAAAGAAGCAAAATAAGAAATCATTACAGCATCAACAAGCATTGTTCTTACTTCTTAATTCCTACGAAAATCAGGAAAGAACCAAATCAAAGTTTTCAAACCAGATTCCAGAGGAAAAAACCGCCACTATCTATAATTCCAATGTTCGAAATATCTCAACCTGTTGAAGACCTTAACTCTTAACTCTTACGCGTTAATTCCAATGTTCAAAAAAAAAAAAGACCTTAACTCTTACGCGTGTGTATGTAACGTGAAAAACGGTTTGCGTAATTTTCGAAAATCTTTGGTACATATTCCTGGCAAAAAAAAAAAGTAACTGAATCGAGCCAAAAAGAACATTTCCAATTCTATCTGAATAATCCACAAAACTTGCATAAAACATAAATGCGATAGAAAAATCATAACTCGTCAAAATCGAGAATAAATAACCCACAACTAAAGTATGTACCTCCTTTTTTGCCAATTAAAGTTACACAATCAGATTCCAAAAGAACCGCTACTCATTTGAATTTTAAAATTCAAAAAGTCACACTTAACATCTCGCAACAGTTTCGACGTTTCTATCTAATTTCGCGCGCCCTAACCACTCGATAAATCATCTATGCACTGAAAAAAATCACGCAAAATGTTCAGTCACAAAAGAAGGAAAGAGAGAGTAGTACCGTAGGGAAAGTATTGCTTGTGTAGGAAATGAGCAAACAAGTTTTACCGACGGCGCCGTCGCCGACCGTCACGCACTTAATAAACCTCGAAGCACTCATTTACACCGTCCGGTCTATTCTCCTGCGTAACAAACAGAACCTCAACGATAACACTACAATAACTTCCTTCAACCGTCACCGCCTCTCTCTTCGTCGCCTCTGCGCTTTTTCTCTCCGATTCAAGTTCGATCGCAACTTGAAGCTGTCACTACTCATTAACAGCTCAACATTCACTTAGATCTGTCACTTAAAACCTAACCGAGAATATCAAAGAAAGACGAACAAGAACTCTCCAGTGAGTTCTAGTCTCTGCATAGAAAGAGAGGGGGAGCTCCGCGAGAACAATAATAAAGTTTGAAAGAAAGAGAGGAGAGACTATGAATTGCGGTTACAGATTGGGTTAAAGAGGGGGTGCTTGGACGGAACTGACCTATATCCTTTTGACAGCTATTGTCTTTATTTATTTATATAACCCTCTATTTAATTTATGCACCGATAATTATTACAATTAATATAATTTTAGTAAACTATATTTATAATTGAGTGGATAAATTTGAATTAAGTTTAAATAAATTATAATTATAAAAGTTTCTGTTTTACGAGGGTCTGAGAAGAATCATCGATGTACGTAACTTTTTTCTTATATTTCTACAAATGAGTTATTTCTATAATTTGAACCTGTGACTTTTTGATCATAAAGGATTAACTAGTAAAATTTTTATAAAGAGGCTCTCACTCGTTAGATCGATGAAGTTGCAATTAAGAATTGCATTTGGTATAAATTATAATTTGTGTGTGCTGATAACAATAGTATTCAATATAAAATTTAATTTGATAAATTAAGTTTAATCAATTTAAGTTTTTTATTTGAAGAACTGAATTGAGAATTAATTTGATAATTTAAATAACTTGCATCTGTTGTAAATTAATATTAAATTGTTAAAATTAATTATTTTAAATAATATAATGAGACCGACACCAATTGCCATAACTAAGTGCAGAAAGGTAAATAAAAGGACTTAATACTAAAGACTGTTTTCGTAAAGATGGGAAGGGAGTGAGTGGGGGGGTTGTTCTAAAGAATATTTCTTGCCTTTCAAGGGATAGGACCAACAACGAGACACATGCGATTCTGTAGTGGTAGTTGTTGTTTAGTTGGCTTCCTGTACCCTTTCTCTTTTCATGTGCTTTCTTTTTCTTCTTTTATTATGTAATCTTAATGATGACTTCAATTGTGAGGAAAATATACAATGGGGTTTTCAAGCTCTTTTTCGTCTTCTAAAAAAGCATGTTTACTATTTAAAAAAAATTAAGTCTAATTTATTTATTTAATTAATTAAACTAAATAAAATAAAATATTCTTTAGTTTGACTTTAATTTATAAGCAATTTATATTTTAAATTAAGTTAAATGTTTTATTGATTTGTGTCAAATTTTGATTGGTCCAATTTTGTTTTACAACATTGGGCTTAAATTTGGAAATATTATAGATGCTATAGAACTACCTAAGCTATTTGCTTTTACTGTGTCCAAACAAAAACCCAACGTGACTAGCATTGTCGTAGGTATAATTGCCTTATGAGTTAGGTTTAAGGAATCGAGAAGACGTGCCAAGGTCTAATCCAACACTAAATAGATACTTACCATTTCATATAATCCAAAATTTGCCTAACTTGAAATTGCCTAATTCCTAACGTGGGAGCAATAACGGACCACCACTCACTTTATTATAGCTTTTGTTACTTTGAGGTCACCGTCATCGTGACCAAAGGATTAAATTGGTTTAAATTACATGTGCATGTCGAAGTCCGTTTTGTTCTTTTCCTGCTAGTTTCCTGAATTTTGCTCTACGGAGTCTCCTTCGACTTCTTCGATTATTTTTTAAAGGTAAAACATACAAAATTTTCTTATCATTTAAGTTTTTTTTGTAATTTTTATATTTTTTAAAAATATATTTTCATAAATTTCAATTTAAAGATAATAACAAAAGGGCTTCCTTTTAATTTAATAAATTTTATTAAATTTTAAAAATTCTAAGAAAATTTATTGTGTTTTTTAATTTTTTAAAAATTCTCTTCACATAGAATTAAATTAAAATTAATAACTAAATATACGTAACATAACATATGATACATAGACTAATCAGTTATCTTATTAATAATATTTGATTATTGTAGGTTTGGTATTCATACCGGACATTGCATTGTTATATTTTTTATCAAAATTTTAAAGTAAATATATTTTAAGTAATTTAATTAAAAAATCAATAATTTAAAAAATTAGATAATTTTTCTAAAATTCATAAATCACTTAATAATCTTAAATATACATATACTCTTTTTTCTCTTTTCTTAATTTATATATAAACTTGTTAAACGTACATCCGAATAAATTCTCGAATGTGCAAGCGAATTAAACCATATATAGAAGGATATACATCAAAGTGTCTTCTCCTCTTGTAGGCTGACCAGTTGTTTATAGATGCTACCAGGTCTTGCAATAAGCTGATTATGGCTGCCAAGTTCAACGACCTTCCCTTGTTGAAGCACTGCAATAGTATCAGCATCCTTGACAGTTGATAACCTGTGTGCTACTAGAACTGTGGTTCGACCTTCCATGAGCTTGTCCAAGGCATCTTGAACCACCTTCTCGGAAGCTGTATCTAATGCACTTGTAGCTTCATCCAAAAGAAGGATTGATGGGTCTTTAAGAATGGCTCTTGCAATTGCGACTCTCTGTTTCTGCCCTCCTGATAGTTGCAACCCTCTGTCACCTACATGAGTTTGATAACCTTGAGCCAATCTGCTGATGAATCCGTCAGCGTTTGCTGCTTTTGCTGCTTGCATTATCTCGATATCCGATGCATCTTCGTTACCATATTTGATGTTTTCGTATATTGTCGTCGAAAACAATGCAGGTTCCTGTTGAACTAAACCTATTCTCTTCCTGAGTGACTTCAGGTTTAAGGTCTTGATGTCATTTCCATCAATCAGGATTGTCCCAGAAATGGGGTCGTAGAATCTCAGGATCAAGCCAATTGCAGTACTTTTCCCTGACCCGCTTTGTCCAACCACGGCTAGACTTTTTCCTGATGAAATCTTCAGGTTTAAATTCTCAAAGATTGTGATATCAGGCCTTGCAGGGTAGTTGAACCTGACATTCCTGAAAACTATATCACCTTTCACTTCAGTTACCATTTTCGAGGCAGGATCATCCGGGTCTATGGCTGTTTTCCTGCGAAGAATACTGAACACTGATCCCAGTGCCTCTGAACCCTTCACAATGTCTGGTGCAAGGGCAAGCGTCTCTGCTATTCCCAATGCCGTAACTATCAAAATCATGAACGCTTTCATGGAGTGTCCAAAATCAGATTCCTTCCGCTTGATCAGGACTGATGCGTACCAAAGGGCAAGTGCATAAGAACACATAGAGAGTAGATGCGACACACCGTATCCAAAACCTGACATATGCCCACGAACAAGCGCTTGCTTGTTGGGCTTGTCCAATTCTGAAGCAAAATGCATCGAGATTCGTTCTTCAGCTCCAAATGCAGCAACTGTACGTATATTGGCAATCGCTTCGCGTGCCAAAGCTGTTGCTCTACAGTAAGCATGATAGTCTCCTCCGTACCCCTTGATAAAAAGTTGCTGCAGATTTCAGATGCAGTCAGGAACAGTGTACAAGATTCAAGTACTGTACTGACAAATTAACAAACTATAGATATGAAGAAAAGGGTAAGGAAGTGCCTCGGTTATGGAAGCTGCAATGAGGAGAGGGAAGGTGGCTACAACAACTGATGTTATGCGCCAGTTCAATGTAAAGGCAATGACACATGCAGTTACAGTGAGTGATACGTTCTGGACAATAGTTGAGAGACGATCAGCGAGAGCACTTCGCACTAAGGTTGCGTCTGCTGCTAAAGCGGATGTCAAAGCACCAGTACTGTGCTCATCCTGATCAAACCAGCCAATCTCGTTTGAGAGAATAGCTGCAGTGAAAACGAGCAAAGTTTTATTTAATTTCAGAAATATAAATTTTATGAATTTGTTGTAACTACAAATATAAATATTACTGACTTGCAATAAGTTTCAACATTAACAATATTAATAATAGAATAAATAATATATTGTATTTATAATAAATTTTGAATCTTTAATTAATATAATTTATAATTCTTTGTTAATATATAAAATTGATTAAAATTTTGAATTTAAAATATAATTTAGCTGTTAAAAAAATGAAAAACTAAATTCACAGGAAAACATAACAAGGAAAAAAAAAAGGAAAGAGGTAAAAGAAAACCTGAGAACATTGATAAACGAATACGAGTAGTGAGACGTTCACCCATCAAAGTGTAGTAATAGTGCTGGAGAAGATATATAGGAATGGTGACAGCACCAGCTCCAACAAAAATGAGAGCTATCCGTTGGACCTCATGTTTCATTCGAGTTGCATCAGGAAAATAAAATGCCGTCAGGACATGAGAAATTCCAAGAGCAAAGAGAGGTGCTTGTGCTCCAGCTAGAATTGCACCTACTGATCCAAGCACTGCGTAAGGCCACTCTGGTGCATTTAGTTTCAGCAACGCCATGATTGATGGGGTTGGAGTTGGAGCAATGCTTGGCCTTGACAGGTTTTCATCACTTGAATGCATCTCTCTCGTTGTGGTTGATTGGATTTCCGACTGGTGAATGTTGGTAAATAGTTTAAATCCTGAATTTGAAGCAGTTTCAGAAAGATCTGAGGAAGTTGGATTTGTATGAGTTTTTGATGCTTGCAAGCTTACAAGAGTTGCGTACTCTCCTTCCATATACATCAGCTCCGAGTGATTACCACTTTCAACCACCTGACCATTTTTTAAGACGAGAATTTTATCAACGTCTCGAATGGTGGATAATCGGTGTGCAACGACTATTGTAGTCCTGTCAGACATAATCTTCTCCAGGGCTTGTTGAACAGCGAGTTCTGATTCTGCATCAAGAGCACTGGTGGCCTCATCTAAAAGTAGTATCTTTGGATTCCTCAGAATTGCTCTGGCTATAGCGATCCTTTGTTTTTGTCCACCAGAAAGTTGAGTTCCACCTTCACCTACCTAGTTACAAGAAAGCATCCAAACATCACGTAAAGCTGAAACTAAGAATTAAACCAGGGGATTCAGCGTAGGATTTACCTGAGTTCGGTAACCATCAGGCAACTTTTGAACGAAAGAATGTGCATTAGCTGCTTTGGCAGCTTGGATAATCTGATCCATGCTTGCATATTCTTTACCAAACAGAATGTTGTCAATTATAGTTGCAGCGAATAATGCTGGTTCTTGACTGACCAATCCCATCTGTTCTCTCAGCCATTTTAACTGAAGAGTCTTAAGATCGTACCCGTCCAACAATATTTGACCTGATAAGATCGATGTACAAGCTTAGGTTTCATTACTCATAGCCTAAGTTGACCGTTTAAAGTTGTATTAAGGTACCTGAAGTGGGTTCATAGAATCGTTGAAGCATAGATATGACGGTACTCTTTCCTGAACCACTAGGACCTACAACTGCAAAGATCTTCCCAGCAGTAACTGAAAAGCTCAAATTGTCAAAAACCATGTTGGGTCGTGAGGGATAAGCAAACTGAACCTCACAGAATTGGATATTCCCTGCAACTTTCTGCAACACAATACCGTCTCCTGACATATCTGAAGCTTTGGAATCTGCTTCAATCATGTTAACGATATTGGACACGGCGGCTTTGCCTTTTGCAATGGCAGCCAGATTCGGAGTGGCCTGACCAAGAGCTCTGGCAAAAACAAAAGATTATTGATGTTCTATATCAAGCAAATGAACATCATTATCAAGAACTAGCTCTTTTTGTCACTCAAAAACAACTTACAATCCACTGAAAATGACATTGATTATCACTGTGAATGCCTTCCCTCCATTTGTGTGGTGATGACTGATAAGAATACCAGCATACCAGAGAAGCAAAGCCCACGCACAGAATAGTAATGCATATGTAAATCCAACACCAACTCCTTTAGCAACACCACTTTTCTTCCCTAGTTTATACGCATTTTCAAGGGACTTGGAATATCCTTGGATTGCTTTGTCCTCTCCTACAAATGAATAAACCGTACGAATTTGCGAAATCACCTGATGATAGACGCAAATGACAGGAATCAGGACAATTAACTCAAGTTTTTCTTCTTCTTTTTGACAATTAACTCAAAAGTTTTTCTTCTTCTTTTTTCTACTGAAGAAGAAAGTATTGAATGTGTACCTCTTCTGCAACTTTCCCTGCCTCAGCATATGCAGTCTCACCTTTTTCTGATAGAGTAGACATAATTACAGTATAAGCTCCTCCAGCAACAGCTATCAGTGGAACCACAGCTAAGGTTAGTAGTGTAAGCTGCCATACTGAAGCAAATCCAACGGCAAATCCAACAAAGAACTGAGAAAGATAACGAAGAGCATGGCCTATCTGCACAAAGATACTGTAAGAATTGGCTCAGGCAAAAATGTAAGTATCATTGGTCTATATACAATTGATGCTTCTTTATCATCACCTTATCTCCGATAGCATCTTGTACTAATATTGCATCACTCGATATGTGAAATACGATATTCGAATCTCTAGCTTCTGTATCGAAGAAATTCATGTCCTTTCTCAGAACAGATTGAAGATATTTCAAACGTAAACGAGATGTCTGCCGCTCCCCAGTTTGCATCCAAAATGCTACACCTGAAAAGATCAATTCGAACTTCATTTAAGAGTCCATCCTATTCGAGACAATTTTCGTTGCACTTCAGGAGAAACTTACCAATCCAAGCTGATGCAAGAATCACAATTCCCAGGTATACCAAGTATAAAGCATTCTGCAGCAAAGGAAAGGATATAAGATTTCTACTTAAAATCCAAATCTTCCCCAAGAACTGGTCTATGGATCTGTCTTTTAAAAGGGTCCAAGAGAATAGGATATATGCCTTCTAACATTGTTTAAGGACATTGAGAAACATTGGTCAAAGTTTGTTTGGCATGTAGGAATAGGCGACAGCATTTTGTCATATACCTTGGAGACTTCAGAAGACATTTCATGAGCATTTTGAGTTAAATGTCCCAGAGAATCAATCATTCGTCCAAATAAGATAAAGAATACAGGCAGAGCAGCTCCATGGACACACGCCCCAGCACTTCCAAGAAACATCAACAAGTGATCAACTCTATCAGCAGCAGAAAACAGAGCCAAGAATGAAACAGTGGGCTTCTTGCTAGAATCCGATGGTTGGTCTACTTTTGGAAATGAATCTTGGTTTGAAACCTGATCAGCAGCAAGCTCCACCTCTGCCATTGTAAACATTATCGTGAAACAGCAAATTCTGACATGAATAAAAGCCCAAAAGCTGCTTGTTTCATTTTAGAGCAAGAGGAGGTTGAGCAGTCCATTCCTGCAAATAAATGTAAAAGCTTAACTAATCAGTTAAAGCCAACCAAAAAATCGGCTCCTTTAATTCACCCTTATAATTTGGATCAAAAACGCAACTGGGATTTAACTAATGTATAGTAATCACGCAACTAAGGATACAGATTTCATATCCATAACAAGAAGTCTTTATTGTCGTTGGCTTCGATTAAAATGAAAGCAGCTTAAGTAGTTGGACACCTTTATTACACATAGCATTTGATCAAGAAATGTAGAGAACCTTTCAGGTAACTTTTGAATAAGCAATGGAGAACTGGAAAGGTCGTGAACCATTTATTGTGGACTTGTGCGTGGAAGGACCAGTGCAGTGAGGCAATGACTATTCTCTATTATGTCCTCCTCAAGACAGTAAGGTTGGTCTCCTCAATGCAAGTGACATCAAATTTCAATGTCATCCACACCTACTAATACACCCAATCCCAGAGAAATTCAAAGAGAATATGAACAAGCATTTATGTGTCACTCAAGGTACAACAGGAAATTGGGTCCCTTTCTTTCAATTGTTCTTTGTCCTGCAGGGATAAAATTTCAAGCTCCAGATACGTCATCAATTTTCAATTTTCTTTTCTACTTACAGTATATAAATACGACTAAATAAATGACCATTATTCGGTGGTCATTATTTGACATTAAATAATTTTTTTAAATCAATGTTTTAAAAATTCAACCATAAGTTTGACCGATAAAACAAAATATTTAAAGTTTAATCGGTACTAGATCGTTATAAAATATGTTAAAGATTAAATAAAATTAAAAAATTTTAAATATGATTGAAAGAGGTTGTCTTTACCTATCGAACAATTTAAAGTTTAATTGAAAAAAGAGATTGTTAAATGAAAATTAATTGATTTATTTTGGTTTATAAAAATTTATTAATTTACAAAAATTGATCGATTAATAAATTGATCAGTTTTTAACAATAAGAGTTATTAAAATAAATTAAATCAAAAAGTTGGACGTTCAACACTTTTACCGTTTAACTAATCGAACCGGTTGGATTTTTTATTATTAATTATTATTTGATCATGAAACTTTTTTAAAAGTTTTATTTATCATGTAAATTTTGGTGCAGTAAAGTTATGAATCTTGCAAGACATTGACTTTTGTTGACAAAATTGACTCAGAAGTGCTTGACTGTTTATGATCCAAATTCAATATTTATTTTTTATACCAAACAACTTAAATTAAAATATTTTATTATTTATAATAATAAGGATTATTAAATGTTGATTGTTAATTTTTAAAATTTTTTATTTATCATGTATCTATATAACGCATATTATAAGTTACTCGATTTAAATAATTAATAGAAAGGATGCAATATATTTAATTGTTTATGATCCAAAACTCGATTTGATTTATTTTTGTATTAAATAATTTGAATTAAAATAATATTATTTTAATTAATTAATTCTTCAACCATTTAACGAGAAATATTATCTTTAAATAAACTAACCTCTTTCACAAAATCGTAACTACCACTTGGAATCCCACTTAATAGTTTTCAACAAAATTATTATTTTGAGGAATAAAAGGAAATTATTCCTTTTAAAATAATATCATTAATGAATCTATCATTAAAATTTTTATAAATATTTAAATAAATGCCTAAATTTTGGATTTTTGCAAGTTACTCTCCTCGTTAACATTATATTACAGTACAACTTTAATTTATTTATACTGTATAGGTGTCCAAATTAGATACGAGAAAAAAGGTGAAATATATATAAAATTTTTAATAAATGCCTTAAATTTAAACATTTATAACTTACACAACAACTTTAATTTCGACATAATTCAATGATACACCCTTCACGAAGAACTATTAATTTTAATGCGACTATTATTAAACTAATGTTTAATCAGTAATCTATAAGCGATTAAGCATTCAAAAGAGGGGTCATGGATGCTTAAGCAAAGGATGAAATTATGATCTCTTATTCTTATATATCCTTGCATCAAACATGGCATTGGTAATCGGGAAAGGACATAGATATAGTTTGACAATTGACTTGATATCAGCCCTTTAAACGCCTCGGTTGAATTCCAACATCTTCGAAATAGGATGCTCCTCCATCTCAAAGTCTCTTCATTGATTGTTCAAGGAAATTGGCACGGTAACCTTCAAGGGATTTCAGTCCCTTGTACCTTATCTACCCCTAGTAGGTGTAGTCCACAGAGAAGATACAATTACATGGACATTGAATTCGAACGGGTGATACTCCAACCACTCATGTCATAAGCTGTTCATGAATTCTACTTTGGTAGTCCATTGGTTCGATATTATACGGAGGAATCCCATATGCCCTAAGGCAGCTTTTATTACTTGGATTGCAATCAAAGATAAGCTTAGAATAAAGAACCAATAGCATGGTAGTGATGATAATCTATGTTTATTATGTACCCAAGCTTATGAGGATCGAGTGCATCTCTTCTTTAAGTGCAGTTTTTCCCAGGCCGTATGAAGTCGTATGCTACACATGCTACCAGATAATAACAGTGGAGTACCCAAATCCTCAATGCATATATACGAATGGGTTGAACCCGGATCAAGTAATATAAACATATCAACACCGAAAAGAGAAATCATACCGGCAATGACCTCTGGTGCATCTGCATCCTCTCGAGCCTTGAGGG
>JAOQMM010000002.1:554131-564307 GCA_027563515.1 Erythroxylum platyclados
GTCAAAGGAAGGGTTGTTAATATATGCAGTCTTTTTTTTGTAATTTTTATGAAAAGACTGTTTTTGTTATTTAAACTTATGAATTAATAGTCACAATGGAGCAACTTTGGATCGATCTTTATTTGACTCAAATTTGAAAAATTTTATCTGTCTTTATAAAAATAAAAGGTCAAGTTTGAAAAAGAATTATAAATATGATCAATAATTTATATATATAAACAAAAAACTATTTCATCATATTCTAAAAAATCTATGAATTAGGTCAAATCAGTGATATGTAATATATAAATAGTGGCTAAGAACCGAAGTTTTAATTATAAGTTACAGATATTATTACAATAATTTTGTGAGTGAGACATTCAGAATTACAATTATGCAGTAATATCGAAATTATCCATTATTACAATATTACAAAGTCAGCAATTCAGAACCCGATAATGTACATAAGATCTTGTTTTCTAACAATTCTTATATATATATATAAATGTGTGTGTATTTATACATAAATATACTTTTTTATAATTTTTTTCATATTTGCTTCTTTTTTCTTTTTTCTCATGGGATTTTCTTTTAAAGATTAGGCACATAAATGATCTTAATGATCAACTAAGGGACCAACATGGTTTGTCTAGCAGTTAGTTTTATGAATAATTAGACAAAGCTTTAGAAATTGCCATCATGTTGTTAGTTTGAAGGCCAGAAAGAAAGGGCTTTGTAGCATATGTTGCCATAGATATGACTACATAAATGAATCGTCTTGATACAATAGTTATTAGTTAGACGTAACATTCTATCATTTTGTTATCTCTAACAATCGTGACATCCTTTTTTAAGATAACTTTTTTTAATAATTTTTTTACAAGAGTTGATAGATTATTTCATTAATAACTCATCGTCTTTTATTTGTTAAAGCTCTTCTTTCACTTTCTTGATTTCTTGCTCCTTATGTGTGAAGTCGGGCCAAAATACTGAGTATTAACATATTGTTGAAAATGCGCATCTAATTGGGCCATTTGACCTTTTAGGAATTTATACAAGATTGGACCTGTGAGGAGACTATATCGATTCGTTGTTGAATAGCCTGCGTTTCAATTTGTCGAAGGACTTCGTTTTGGGTCAAGACATTATCAATATGTTAGGTGAGAGTTTATCAACAAGATTTGAGATCATAGTTTCATGAGAAGTAATTCTACTCCATGGATTCAAAAGTTATAAGCTATGTATATCTTCTTAAACTTGCAACAAGGAAACTCAAATATAAGGAAGGAAAAAATGTCTTCATTAAGTTCAAATTTATCAAATTCAGATTTGGTTCAATTTTCAAATATGAAAGATACTTGACCTAAAATTTAATTTAAATTTAATTTAAAATATTATAATTTTATATTGAATTAGGAATAGATAATCCAAAATTCACTCTAATTAACGGGTTTAAATTTGTTTTAAAAACCTAAACAAGTTCCACGCTCAAACTAAGGCCTTAAGGAGTTCGGATCCAACTCCACCTACTAGCATTCTTATTCGTACTTCCTATTTTCTCTCATCCCTAGTGCCTCACTAATTTGTCCTTTGAGTTATACTTTACTCAATTATCCCTAGTGCCTCATTAACGTGTCCTTTGAGTTACATTGCCTACAATATGAAAAGGGTATTGGGATCGGTTGGTAAGTCATATTCGCTTCCCCATCAAGCACATCATTTCCTTTGTTCTGTTGTTCAATTTTAACATTAATTATCTTATAAATTTATTTTATGTCCCTTCACGTAGAAGCTTTGCCAAGCTTTAAAGTCATGAGTAAGGTCAACAAATCACGGTAAATTTGTCGCATTATAGTATGTTCATCTTCTTGCAAGAGTCTAATACCTTTCAAGTTACATTATCAAGTATCCAAGGTACTAAGAGATCCTATGTTTAGCTCCAAAGCTAATGATTCTCTATGCTCATGACTGTGCTTGAACCATTAGACACATAAAAATTCTTGAAAATGAGGGAATTCAGCACCAACACCTTCATGATTCATATTATAAAGAGCTCTATAGCTCCGACTTGAATTGATCTAATCTCGAGTTCGAGTTTGATTAGTCCTTATTCATAACTTCTAAGAATATTGATAGGTTTAAGCTAATCGGATTCAATTAGGTAAAAATTATTTTGGTAACTTTAATAATTATTATAACTTATATTAATTAAATTATTCTTGCATATGATAAAATTTATCATATTGTCAATTTTTTGGTAACAAAAGCAGATGATTCTGAAATTCTGATTGTGTGATTTCGTTGGATGACACGTTCGAGTTTTGTGAGGATAACATTGCATTGTCGGTGTTGGGGTTTCGTGAGAAGTTTTGTCCTGCCGACGTTGAGCACCCACCACATGCACGTTCTTTTCGTGTCACCCAACGATAAGCACATCACGAACCGCTCAGAAGAACGAAGCCGACAGCCGACTCGTTTGGTGGATGTTCCAACGTGTTCTTGATGTTTACTTTATAATTTTATATTATCCGAATTTATGATTAAATTTTAAATTTGAAAATTTTGAACTTAACTCAAAAACTCGAAAAAAACACAAAAAATCTGACTGCACTGTAATTTTTATTCTCAAACGAGAAAATGAATTCGCAAAAAGAAAATAAAATTCGTGTAGTGATTTGTAACAAAATTTAAGGCACTTTAAAACTATTGTGATAATTACGGGTCATAGATTTAAAAATTAAACTGAAAATTAAACCGATAAAATAAGAGGTTAATGACATTAGATTATTATAAAAATGATATATCATAAAGATTGAACAAAATTGAAGAAATTGAAATAAGATTAAAAAAGGAAAACATCTTTGCTAATAAAAAATTAAAATTTAATTAAATGATACTGTTAAATAAAAAATATTTTATTTACTCAAATTTATTACAATTAGTTAGTATATAAAAATTGACAAATTAATTAATAAATACACATATTTCAAATGAAAAGAATTATTAAAGTAATATTCAATTTAAAATTTTTTAATTGAACTGATTTAATTATTTAACAACTACAAATTATATAATAAATTGAAAATAGTCTCGGCAATAATAAATATGATTGAAATTCTATATAAAGTTCATGTATTAGAGAAACTTTTACCGATTGTCGTAAATTGTATAATAATATAAATTGCAACAGTAATATAAAACTTTTGTGTAAAGATGCATTTCTACTTCACGCCAATCTATGCATGATTATAACATGTTTCAGGAACTCGCTACCTATCGCCGCAATCTGTAAAAGTCAACATGTTTTTGTGGTTAAAAACGCTCTATATCTTCGGGAGTAGGTTTAAAATATTTCATTTTCTAACCCGTTGACATTGGAGAACAGAAAATGAATAATAGAGTCGGGGAGTTAGGTTACAATCTAATCTACCATTAATGAGTCACTATCCATGCTTTAAATACTTAATTCGTTCTTTATATTATCCTTTTAATCGCCACAAATAATTAATAAAAAAGCCAATTGTTATAATTTTTTTTCATATTCCTCTATTTTACGTGGTACGCACAATGCCAGGTTATATGTGACATCAAACATAAAGACAACCTTGTATTAAATTAAAGTTAAGAATTTGGTCTACTTGCAACAAATGTTGGTGGTTTCATATTGATATGTTATAACTTTGTCGAAACAAACAAATGAATCCCACCCCCTCCTTAAAAAGAATTAGTCACTACACTAAACCTAATTGATACTAAAATCTAAAAGAGGGAAAAAAAAAAGCTAAATTCTTAGCCATCTCACCTAAAATAGCTATACATGTTATATTATAAAATACCATACGACATGTCGACTTGGATTTTTTTTATAGTGGGCATTCAATTGTCCGGTGAGCTTTTTCAATCATGACTCAGTTCCTCGTCACCGATGGACTAGCATGGCCCATGCAAGAAAAAGCACCTTTAATGTAGGAAAAAGAAGTACGTAGGGTCTTGGTCCTCAACCGAACTGAAACGACATCGTCAAATGACTTTCTTCCATCTCCTTCCATGTTTTCAATAATAAGATCTCTCTGTAGATTCATGGGCATATCACGACCGAGTCACTGAAGGAGACCCAAGTAACAAATTGCTAAAGTGACACTGACCATACCAAAAATAGCATGTGAGCGGAGCACGTGGCTATACGTTGAAGGTGAGGCTACACTTATGGCCAATGCTCCTTCATACACCATAGTACTGTTGTCCGGAGAGTTACTCGTACTCGCTGTGTCAGCGTTTTGTCCTTGTGACGACTTCTGACTATAGAACACAAAACAACACGTTAAGTAACACCTTACGTAATAACTCTCAAAGCTTGCTTGTTTTTTATAGTAAATAGATGAATATAGAACTGTGCTTGTTTCCGATATGGTTAATCCCGTTCCTTTTAGACCACATATATAGTGGAAAAATACCAATTAATTTTATATCTTTAGTTTGGATTCACTTGTAATATTGTAATAGTGTTCCAAAAAAGGGGACATCAACATCAAGGTCATGTCCTGTTTCTCAAGGAATCCAAATCTACCCATTTAGTGTCTGTTAGTACCTAACGTGACTTCACAGTCACGTATCAGTCACTATGTGACACCGAACCACCTAGTCATTGGTGAAACAATCTCGGTTAAAACAAAAAAGCGTCAGCTTTAACGGTCAAATCAACGGTCATATTTACTTCTTTTACCGGAACAGCTGTTTTAACGATAACGGCAGAAATGGTAATAGCACGTGGAAAGTTTACTTTACCTGGTGCTGATAGAGGGGCAGAAGGTAATAAGGTAATCAGCAGAAGAGCAAGTGAAGGTACTGGTCTTATCGTCATACGCGTAGCTGTACGCGAGTGGGCAAGCGTTCTTGAAGATCTGGGAGTAAGAAGACGGCTTGCAAGTGTCGGGCGTAGAATATGCGCCATTACAGCAATACTGCGGGTGTCTGAAAGCTTCACAAGCGCTCTTACACGCGACGCTCTCGCCGTCATCGCTTAAAACCTTGAGATCAGTAGGACACGCGCCGTTTAGATAAGCGACACAACCAGTGGTCGAACAGTTCTGACCGGACCCACCTTGAGGCACGACGTTCAAAGGTAGGTTGTACCCGTCGACAAGGCTGACGTCGAAGTAATCCATACCACCGTAGCCGTCGAGTTTGAATTCCGCGAGGGTGGCCGGCGGGTTGGCACCGCTGCCGGAACATTCCAGCTTCCCGGAACCACAGTCGCCGGTGAGGCATGAGAATTTGCCTGCGGAGTCTTGGGAACAATGAGTGCGACCCCACATGCGACCGCCCCACGAAGTAGGGGCAGTGATGGTCTTAGTCTCGCCCTTTTGGAGAGTGAACCCTGTGGTGGATAAAGCCGGCGCATCTGCGTTTGAGAGAATGCCTGGCCACACCGTGTGATCGCACTTGTTTGTCATGGTAAAAGTTGTCGAAACGACACCTGCAGCAAGGTTGTAATAACCTTTTTTAGTTGTCGGGAACTTGAACTTCGAAATGAGTATTAGTTATTGTTTGTTATTCATTACCTGATATGAACAAATAAGCGACAGAAAGGGACATTAATTGAATATGTGATATTACTGGAGCAGCCATTGAAGTACGGATTATGAGCTTGAAGAATATATCAGAGAAAGGAAGGAGAAGAACTTCGACGACTGATAATTCTCCTTCCGTGTTATTAAGAACTGAGTTTCTGAATCAGGAGACGAAGAAGGGTTTTTATAGACGACAATGTTACGAAGCTCGCAGTTAGAGCTATGTGCTTCGGTAGGGTGCCATGGGACCCATAACCATTGTGAGACCTTGTAATCTCATTCGTTCTCGAATTTTAAAAAAAAATTATAGTTTAGGAATTAGGAGGGAGTTGATTATTATAATTTATAGTAATTTCAGTGCTCTGAATTTTGACTTTGCTTTCGACCTCTTGAGCTTGATGCCAGGTTCCTCCTATAGGCCAATTTACAGGTCCAAGTGAAATTCAATTTTGGGTTTGGAATTAATAAATAAAACTTAAATTTTATGATTAATCTTCGATTTAGGAGAATTGGTTTGATAAAAAAAACTTTAAAAATTTCAAATTTTGATTAAATTAAAAATTTTATTTAAAAATTTAGGTACTTAAAATTTATTTTAAAAATTAAAATTGAGTCTGAACTTTATAAAAATCTAATCTGAATTGAGTTGTTTTTTATATTATTTTTAAGTTTAATAGTTAAATATATCTTAATAATTAATAATTTTATTGCAAAATAAAGATTTTAACTTTTAACATGAGTTTTAAAAACTTGAATTTTTTTTTTTAATTTATCGGAACATGCAGATGAAAATGGATGTCAATGTTAAGACCCACTAATCTCAACTTTGAAAATTGGTCTTGAAGGTCATTAAACTTTCTGATAATAAAATCTTATGGATTAATGTGATGACGTTAACGGATAAGCCGTACAAGCTTTGTGTAAACATGAAGAGCAAGTCACCAATAGTGCAGTTTTTTCGCCTTTTCCGAAGCATTAAGAGTCAACAATTAGGAGAGTGAGGTTGAATAATAGTTTGAATCTCTTTTTCTTCAGATAAAAGATAATGAATAATTAACGATCATGAGTTGTGTCTATAAAACAAGGGGACGTGTAAACACAATCCCTAGTGAGTTAAAACATTTTCAATAACACTTGGCCTGGTTTTTAGATTTAGATTAAAAATGATAATGGACTAAATTAAATATAACTGTTTGATAATGATTTTTAAATTTTAATTTTGAATTAAAATTTTATTAAATTTAAATTTAAACTTAATATATTTCATTTAATTTGAGTTTGTCTTAATTTAATGTAATTGAGTAATGTGAAAATTTTTGTTAAAACATGTTTTATTCGTTAATTTTGTGTTATAATAAGTTATATTCTTATTAATGAATACAATTAGTCATGTTCAACATATCGGGAGTGGTCTTTCTATCAAGTAAGAATATGACTGCGTATTAATAAACTTATTTAAATTTTACATTTCAGCTAAATTCTTGCTAAGTGTTATTGTTGTGTTTAACCTAGACTAGGTTGTTCACTTAACTCTCTGTGAAGACCATTTGTTGCACGATTGTGTTTATTTTGTTTAAGTAATTGATAGGTTTAGCATAATTACTTCTATCAATTTCATAATAGACGAGAAAGGGAATATTTTAATAAATTATCACATATGAAAGTGATTTTTGGTTTTAAAATGTGTAAGACTATATAATTTGTTGGGCTTTATTAAAACTATTGATATTTAGATATAATATGTTTTCGATCTCAACATATACTCTATATAAAATTTAATTACACAAATGAATTTTCAACAATTTCTTATATTTTAATTAACAAGCAAAGAGGAAATTCACGAGATAAATATGAAAAAAGACCAAAATCAAAATTTTTAATACAAAATTATATATATTTGGGTTAACATATTAAAAGTGTAATATTTTAGAATTTTTTGAATTAATGTTAAATTTTATAAAATTTTAGTTTTACTTATCACACTCTTAAATTTTGTATAAATCAAGTCAAAATTTGTTTTGTTAATGTGACTCATAGACAGGCTTCTATGTTACATTTAGTTGAAATATCATATTATTAAAAATAATATTTTTAGTTATTTGGAAATAATCACTCAACTTATTAGGTGTAAGACTGCGTACTGTTAGACCTCTTAGACTCTGCGTTTTAGTAGGATTTACACTGATTGCTGTTTTTGTTGTTGTTGTTATTAAAAATAATATTTTGTTTAAAAGATTAGTCACAAAATAAAATTTTTTAAATATTTGACATGAAAGGCTAGCCCGGCCCGGCCCTTATTCTAAAACGACGTTGTTTTGATTTACTTTTTTAAAAAATTATATAAGCGTGCCAGGCCGGCCCGGCCCGCGCAGGCCACAGGCCGCCCCGCCCGTGGCATGGGCCGGGCCGGGCCAGGCGCCGTTGCCATTCCTAGGTATCCCTAAACAATATTTATAAAGGTTGTAAATTTTAAAAACAGAAAACAAAATTTCAACACATTATTTTTAGTATATAGTCAATAAAATTGTAAACATATATAATAATTTGTAATTCACTTATTATTTTAAATTAATATATTTAATAAGTAAAAAGTTAAATTTACTTAATCTCTCTATTTCTTCTTACATCTATACAGGCAATAAGGCATGAAAAGTTAATCATATCTGGTTAGCTTTTGCAAAAATAACACGCTTATTTCTTCCTGATTTCTGAAGGTCAACCTTGCAAATTCAGAATTATATTATATAATTATATATAAATTATATATATATAATATGTTACACAATAACAGTCCGCTGAAGTTCGGGTTTGGGGATATGCATATAATTATTATATATGTATATATGTCGACCAAATTGAGCAACTTGAACCAACTCAAAGCTGTGATTGCTCCGAGAATACTGTCAGGAAACTGCAAGTGGGACAATGAAAGCAGGTTTCTAGTTGAAGATCCCATAATGTAGTTGAACTGCTTTGACCGTCATCCTCAGGTCAGTGGTTGTCTCTGAGCAATTAGGCACTGCCCAGTTTTTTGTCTCACCTGAAAACTACCACTTGATTTGTTCTTGGGATATGTATGCAAGTAGCAAGAACACTTGAGAAAATATCTGATCTATCTGTCTAAAAATATCTCCCAGAATCCTGCCCACATAAGCACAATCAGCTTCAACTGTCAAATTAAAGTGAATGGGGACTATTCGGATTTTTGAAGATCGTTTCGAGCATATCTCAGACTTTCATGTGCAGATGAATTGATAGCGGCGGATGTGGAAAACCCAACTTGCGCATACAAATGGAGAGTATATTTGAATCTTACTGGATGTGGTGTTGGTGTCAGCTTTACTTTAATGGCAGTAATTGGCGGCACCAAGACCATTCATGTCAAGGTTGAAACTTGCGGGAGCAGTCATTATTGAAATGGGATTACAGCTAATTATTTAGATTCCAATCTTTCATAGAAACTTGTAATTGGATCAAATGATAAGTAATCGGATTGGACAAATTAAGTTGAATTATTTGTTTAATTTTAAATTATTAAATAGGTAATAGATAACTGATGATGCAAGACATTCATAATATATATAAAAAAGATAAATAATAAATTTAAAAGTGAAAGTTTCATTTTCTTTTTTTAGAGTTTTTTAAGATTTTCGGTTAGTATTTTTTATTGCTTATTGTTTAATATATACCAAATTTTAAATTTAATTTAAATTAAAAAAGACTAATTTGAACAATCTAAACCGATATTTTATTAAATAATTAAATAATTTATTGCTAAAATATGATTTTAATTTTAATTTAATCAAATTTTGAAATATTATATACCACCCCTATTGCTATATAGATTGAATCGTAATCAAAGAAGTCAATTTCATCCTATCACCACAAGAAGAATACATTTTGTATATTTGAGATACTTAAAGGAAACCAAGGATTACGTTGACATACAGAAAAGTCAATAGTCAAAACTTTGTAGGGAATTTAGATTCGGATTTAGCTATGTGTCCGGATGATTGAAAGTCCACTTAAGGTTATAGTTTTAGGTTTGCAGATGGTACGATGTCGTGGAAGAGTGTCATGAAGACACGGGTAACTTCCTCGATCATACATGCAGAGTGCATGTTATAGGGCTGCTTCACAGGCGGTTTAGCTCAGAAACTTGATTTCTGAGTTGTCTGTGGCTAATTCAGAAGCTAGAACCATTTCGTTGTACTGTGATGTTCTTGTTGCTATGTTGTTTAGTAACAACAAGAGATATCACAGGGTCTTAGCGATTGGGGTCAAATATTGGAACATAAAGGTAGTTGATACAGAAAAGGTGACATTAAAGTTTGAAGCGATTAAGGACTGAGGAAATGTAAGTTGATCCTTTAACTAAAGGACTTCAACCACTTGTGTTTGGAAGACAAGTATACAGTATGGGTATTTCAAAGTCCTTAGACATTGTTAGTTGGCAGATCCTTATGGTTGCTTTATGTACATTTGTACATTTTGATGTATTATGATAGTATGGTGGTTTATCATCGAAGATGATCATCGTTTGTCCTCAATATTATCATACATAGTCATAATACGTATGAAAGTCTTAAGATTTGTGTCGATCTTAAGCATTTAAAGGTCATTGGGC
>JAOQMM010000002.1:572660-587819 GCA_027563515.1 Erythroxylum platyclados
ATAAAAATTATATTTTTCAAAATTTTCAAATTTTTTTATATCTTTTATTTTTTTTAAATAGAATATTTTATAATTAATTTCGACATTGGATTATATTTTTTAAAATTTCAAAATAACGTAATTTTACTCAATGTTTGGAACTTAATTAAAATTTTCAAATTTTAAACCATCGAAACTGAATCCAACTTAAAACCTGATTAACTTGAATTAAACCCCACTGAATCAGATCACAACGGACAAAACTTGTTATTCCTACTTATTATAAAAAAATTTTTCCTATACAGGATTAACCGACCATCCACGTGTTGTGGCTCGTGTTGTGACTGATCTGGATTACAGTTGGCGTAACTTGAGGCCGTGGTTTTAATATACAGTTGGTTTGGATTTAGGCAGGAAACCCTTGGTAATCCGACCCATTCACTGTGCTTTTGTCTTTAGAATTCTGGAGATTTCGAGACTTTACTTTCCCCTAAACTTGGAAGTACTTATTTCAACAGATTCTGTAAGATATCAACAGTTCCAAGTAAATCAACGAAGAACAGAATAAAGAATTTAAAGTATTTCAGGCTTTAAAAACATCGCCTTCTCGGATTTTTACATGACACTAAAGTAAAGAAGTTCCACTTCTGATTCTGTACAAGAATATCTGGACCCATTTCTAGCCTATTATGGTGTATCAACATTCAACAACTATCTCCTACCAACACTGATCTGTTTCCCATCTCCGAGAAACTGTAGCAGACGTCACAAAGGGAGATCTCATCGGCCGAGCTCGTCTGAACAGTGACCGATCATAATCGGCCCGTTTCTCGGGATCGGAGAGAGTCTGGTAAGCTTCGTGTACCCTTATGAAATCCCTAGCTGGGTTCTCGTTCTGAGCGCTGGTTGCGACGTCTGGATGCAAAACCCGTGCCAGTCTCCGGTAAGCCGTCTTGATCTCTTCACAAGTGGCACCTGCTTGTATTCCGAGAACGTCGTAGAAAGACCTCGGCCGGGACGCAATGTGGGTTCTTGCTCTCTCTGCAGCCGGTGCGCAGGCGGCGGAGACAGCGATTGGGCGGCGGAAGCTGACGCGAGAAGGTGGCAAATTGTCGGAGGCGTTTGAACCGAGAAAATGTGTTGAGACAAAAGAAGATGTAAAAGCAGCCATGAGCAAATCGCAATACAAGTTATGGTATTATGTTGGTGTGGATAGAAACATACGACTTTTGATATTTATAAGGAAGTGTAAGAAGTCTTTAACTATGGTTAGTTATGTTGGTTAACGAACTGTGGGCTTATCCACTGAAGTAATTTTAGATGTGTCCAAAGCTCAGCTGACTCAGCGAACAGTCGGTGCTACAGCGATATATTAAACACCGGCTGACATTGAACATGGAATCTTTTGGGTGCTCGTCTTCTAGAAAACGCGTAATATACGTATTTGTATAGCTCAATTGTAGGATCTGTTATAGTTCCGTTATTAACTAACTCATTTTCTTAATCAACTTTATAGGGTTTATTATAGTTTTAATTCTTAATCTTAAAGTTTTGATAATTATAAAGTTAGTATAGTTATAATAAATTAATAAATTAATTAATTTATATTAAATATTATTTAATTAATTTATATGTAATATTTATATCATATCTTTTTTATTTCTAATAAAAATTTTAAAATTGTTTATATTATAGGACCACCGATTTTTTTCCTTTTTATTTAATATTCACGAGAATTTAAAGAGGAGGCTACAAAGTCCAAGGTTTCTGCAGTGTTGACACCGTGCTCCTTGACGATGGGACAATGTACTTTTCACTTCAAGCCCATACCAGGAGGGAAGAAAAAATCTCTTTTTGTGTACAGACCATACGTGTCTCTACGTGTGTAGTCGACCATGCGTTTTGTGGACCTATCACGATGTCACAAGTGCGACGTAAAATTGTGGGGTTTCAGTGAAGAGAAGGCCCACAGAATTAGTTCGTATCTTTTAGAAACGACTTTTTATTAAGTGAAGGATGAATTGTAATTTGTTTTTTTTTTGTGAATTTATTAGTGTAAATTAAGTGATAATAAATATTTAATTTTGATACAAAACGATTTATCATAAAGTTATCAGATGTTTTAGATAAGTAAAAACTTATAATTTTTATATTTTAAATATGTATTAGTACTTTAACTAAATTATATTTTTTAAAATATTAAAATTTTCATTGTTTAAATTATATTATCTTTTTTAATTATGGTCATTTATCATTTCATAAATAATTAAAAAGTAATTTATCAATCTCTTTAAATTTATTTTATTAAAAAATTTACATCATAAACTTTGTACCTAATATGATTTATAAATAATTTATTAAGAAGAATAATATTATGTTGATATAATTAATTAAAATAATATTATTTAATAACAAAAAATCGAGCCTTTTAAAAATTTTGATGAATTAAGCGGGTGTTTAGTTAGTTGATATGAGAAGAAATAAACGAAAAAAAGATGGTAATATATTATGATTAGATGAACAGTATTTTTATATCCTCTTTTAAGGTAATATTCTATACCACTAGCTTCCATTCTTCACTATATTTATTATAATTCTTATTATCATTTCTGCAAATGAACCAAACACACCCTAATTATTATACTTAAATCTAACTTAAATTTTTATTAATCGAGGCTTAATCTATTAATTTCGGGCCTAACTAATATTATTAAACTTTATAAGATAAAAAAATAGAATAAGAATAGAATGAATACGAGAATCTTCTGTATTTGGTAAAAATTGGGTCAATACAATCATTACCTAAGGGCATTAACAAACAGATGACTTAAAATCGAATTGGAATCAACAAACATTAACAAATTCAATATATTTTCTTACTTCTTTGATGCTTCTATGTAACGTCTGTTTGGTTAATTTTACGTAAGTCTCCTGCAACCAGAAACGGTGGAGTGCAGAAAGATCAAGTGAGACGGTTGGAGCCCCCTGATCAAGAAAACACGCAAACAAGACTCTTCTTCGTAGCCCACAGGCCAGTGAGTGGCCACAGCTGTGGAATGTGTCACAATCATTCGCCCAAAACCGTGTATGTCCTTTCAGGGATACAACATGTCCTGTCTGGTCGGTTTCAAGCCTCCGTTCTTGAATTTGTTAGTTTTGGAACCTAGTTCCGCTGTAACCTCCGGTTTCTTTCTTCCTGTAAATGTAATACCATCAACATGACCGTACACAATAGAAGATTATTTTTATCATTATTTTTAAAAACAGGTAAGAAATTAAACCGATATGACAAAGATTTTAAGGTTTAAAAAGTTAATTTGTATTAGATCATTATAAAATCAGTTAATAATTAAATAAAATTAAAGAATTTAAAAAATAAATGAAGAAAAAATTAAAAATTTAATTAAAAAATGAGACCGCTAAATAAAAGTTAATCATTCTAGTTTGGTTTATAAAAACTGATTAGTTTATGAAAACTAGCTGATCAATTAATAAACTGAACACTTTTTAACGACAAAGATTGTTAAACTAAATCAAACTTAAAAGTTAAAAATTAAATCTAAAAATTAACTAAAAACTGATTAGTTTACGAAAACTAGCTGATCAATTAATAAACTGAACATTTTTTAACGACAAAGATTGTTAAACTAAATCAAACTTAAAAGTTAAAAATTGAATCTAAAAATTAACTAATTCAAAATTTTAACTATTAAATCAGTTGAACCGATTCAGATTTTAAAACATTGGGTTTTATTTGAAAATAGGGATAGTAAATTATAAGGTTTTCAACTTTTAAAATATTTCTATTCAAGTTTAAAAATGTTTGAACTTTTTATTTTTTTAAATAGGAAGTTATTTTTATTACTATTTTATTTATATAATTGATAGAATAATAAAAGACTAATATTTAAATGAGTGGTTTTCTATATTTTAAAATATTAGATAAGTGATTATATTTTAAATACATAATTATTAATATATAATTATATTAACAAATATAAAAGTTTATGAACCTTTTCAAATTTAATTCACGTAATTAATAAAAATAATTTTTGAATTGGATTTTTTGATTCTTTAAATTTATTATTTAATTCAAATTTTGAAATATATAAAAATTTAGAATATGTATTTTAATTAATTATAAAAGAAAACTACCTACGCTTGCGCTTTCCAAACGGCTTTCATGAGAAAACTATGGACTGGGGCAATAATGTAAAAGTTGAAAGGGCTCTAAATCGACAAAAAGAGTCAGCCATAACGTAAGAGTTTCTAAGCTCATGGATAAGCATGTGCATGGCACGGATGTCGGCAAATAAGGGGGGACCACCACATACTTAAAACATAAATTATAAAAAAATGAATTGGATAAAGTTAATTTTGATTTAATCTCACTTGGATTGAATCCTATTAGAATTTCAAAGTTAAATTTAAATCTAATTAAAATTTTCTTAAATTTAGATGCTTCAATCAAAACTAACATTTTAAAAATGAATTGGTTTGATTGGTTTAATAATAAAAACTTTGAAACTAGCTAATTTTCTAATTTGGTTTCTAATTTTTTGATTTGATTCAGTTTAATTATTTTTATTATTAAAAATCGATCAGTATTAATTAATCAAACAATTTTCATAAATTAATCAGTTTTTATAAACTAAATAATTTTCATATAGCATTTCTATTTCAATTAAATTTTAAATTTTTCTGTGATTAAGGATAATCTTTTTCAATCATTTTTTAAAAATCTTCAAATCTATTCAATTTTTAGAGGGTGAGTCTTGGAGTAATTAGTAAAGTTGCTCATTTGTGACTATAAAGTCACAAGTTAATTGATTTTATTACTTTCTGGTTGAATTTTTTAAACTTTAAACCTCTTGTATTACTAATTTAACTTCTGATTTGGTTTTGAAAATATTTATCAAAACTTAATTTTAGTCTAAAATTATTTACTGATAAAAAATTTAGGGCCTGTTTGTTTCCCTTTTTTATGGTTTTCATGACAAAAGAAATAAGTTATAAAAATATGTTTGATTGAGTTTGTTACCATTTCTTATTTTTAAAAATAAAAAACCGCAACAACTTTACATAAATGTTAAAAACACGTTTTTGTATGTTTTAAAAATTAGTTTCTTTTTTTGTAAAAGCAACACATCCTTATTTTTTTACTGTTTTTTGTGTTCACTGCCCAGTTCTTGCTCCTTCACCTTTTCATATTACTCCACCTCCTCTACCCAATTCTTTGTTCGATCTCCTTCGGTAAGTCCGATGCAATGTGGATGGGACCGCCTTCATTCCAACAAAGGCTTTACAGAAGTTGACAACCTCGACCTTGAACTTGACCGCTTCCTCAACAATAGCAACGAAGATGATAAGGCTAATCCTGTTATGTCCCATTCCAACTCTAAGTCCGATGATAACCAACTCACTTGCTTGAGACAAGCCACGGAGGAAATTTGTAGCGAGAGCATAGACAAATAATAGTTCAATGTAGTCAATAGTGCTCTCTCTAGCTTCTTCAACATGGGTCACCCTGACCACTTCTAAGTAGTTTTTACAAAGGTCATCTGGGTTCGTGTAAATTGTGACACCTAGTGATTTGGCTACTTCAGCATAGTTGGATCGCGAATAAGCAAGAACAGTATGGCCTAGAAGTGAAAAGAGAGAGAAGCAAAATTTTGTCCATGTTCACTACAGTCGGAGGACGCAATAGACTGGGAAATATCAAAAAGAGAAGGGGTTTAGTTAGTGCAATGAAGAGAAAGAAAGAGAAGTTGACATAGATAAAGAGGAGGCTCAAAGATAAATACGAAGACATGTACTAATGGTTGCACGAGGATCAACGCTTATAATGAAAAATTTTGTCCGTCTTAAGTGATGAAGATAGAGAGAAGCAAAATTTTATTCATCTTAATTAATGTACAAATTTCTTTAATTATATAAATATACATATATTTTATTTCTAATCAAGAATTAATTAATTTAAAAATATAATATATTATATTACAAATAATTAACATAAGAGTGTAATTTTAAAAATAGAAATAAGATGATAAAATCAAATATGTTTTTATTTTTAATTTTTGTACAAATCTCAACCAAATAAGTTTTTGTTTTCATTTTTTATGTTAGAAATTTCAATCAAAAAGATTTTATTTTTTAATTAAAAAATAAAAACAAAAAACAGAAAACTAAAATTAAAAATTATAATAGAAAAATAGAAATAGGACTAAATGATCCCTAAATTTAATTCAAAATTGGAGTTTAAATTCGAAATTAGATCAAACATAATGGTAGAACCCATAAAGTTCCTTGAGGTGATGTTTGGTCCATGAACAAATCCTTATATAATCTAACAACAGACTCGACAGAGACCCAATTTGCGCGGACTAAATAGATCATGTAGATTAGGCTTCTCATGTTCACCAATCACCAGGCTCGAGCCTGAAAATGGGAAACAAACAGCCTGTTCTTTCCTCTTCTTTAAATTCTATTTGAAAAAGCTTACACAATCTTTTGCCTCCTGGGCATTGTCTTTCTCCATCGCAAGAAGCCAGATTGAATCTATAATTTGGACGTAACATACATGGGAAACTTTTAATCAATTTATCTCCAGGCATCGTTCTCGTGAATGACCTGTGCCTTATTGTGGGATTCAGACATCAAAAGATAGTGAAATCACCAGACTCCTGTCTGCTATACATATATCTATCTATACATCACTTGACCAAGGAGCTGAAGAAAGTAAAAAATGGAGGCTCTCAAGTCAATCCTTACAGCAACCATCTTCTGCTATGTCTTTGTAATGGCTGTGGTAGGAGATTGGGACTCGCAGACTCTGTTCTATGATTGGACTGTTTCCATGTCTCAGCGTCAGGTTCTCGGTGTCAAGAAGCAGGTTGTTGGAAATTCAGATACGTCATTTACATTTTTTTCAGGATTTGTTGATGAGATATTGTTGTTGTTGTTATTGTTATTGTTTCGCATCAGGTGATTCTTATCAATAATCAGTTCCCAGGACCAATTCTGAACGCAACAACTAACGATATTGTTAATATAAACATCCACAACAACCTGACAGACCCTTTTCTGCTGACATGGTACGAACCAGGGAGTTAAACCTTCGAACTCTGATTAAATGACGTAAAATTTTGTAAACAGGGTTTAGTTTGTACGTAGGAATGGAGTGCAGCTGAGGAGAAACTCATGGCAAGATGGTGTTCAAGGGACGAACTGCCCAATAATGCCAGGCCAAAGCTGGACATACAGTTTTGAGATAAAAGATCAGATTGGAAGTTTCTTCTATTTCCCATCTATTCTACTGCATAAAGCAGCTGGTGGGTACGGGGCTATAAGAGTGAACAATCGAACTGCAGTTCCACTTCCATTCCCAATACCGGATGGAGATTTCGATGTACTCATTGGTGATTGGTTCAACTCTGACTACAAGGTATAGTCTAATGATTTATCCCAAGTATGCATAATTTTTCTTATGTTTCTGCTCCAAAAATGATTGGAATTGCACGTATGAAATGTGTTATGTATATATTTGTATACATGTGCCATTGTTCGCTGACTGTAACTTTTGTTTCTCAACAGTATTTGAGATCTTTACTTGACGAAGGGGACAATTTGCCAGCACCTGACGGAATTCTCATAAACGGACTCGGTCCTTATCAATCAGTTTTTCGATTTGAGACAGGTCAGTTGGAATCGTTTTCCTGTGGAGAACTTCTTATATAATCTTTTTGTGTCAGGATTCTGTAGAGTAAATATACCTGGACAAGCCAAATCCTGCCCATAGTTGGATTTTCATTGCAGGGGCTACGTACAGGCTGAGAATTTCCAATGTGGGTTTGAAAACATCACTGAACTTCAGAATTCAGGATCATTTGCTGCTATTGGTGGAGACGGAAGGTTCATACACTCGTAAACAATACTTAAGTAGTTTGGACGTTCACGTTGGTCAGTCTTATTCAGTTCTAGTCACAGCTAAGAATCAGAGTGGAGACAAATCCTACTACATGGTTGCAAGTTCTCGCTTCACTTCAAAAGAGCTTTTTGGTATTGGTATCGTTAGGTATCCAGATTCCAAAAGCAACCCCTCTGGTTCTCTTCCATCAGGACCACCCCTATATGATTATATTTACTCCATTACTCAAGCTCGAACAATCAGGTTTGCAGTTTTTTCTTCCTGTAATCCTAACTGAGAACGAGATTATGTATCGAATGGTAAAGAATCCTGAACATTTTTGTTTGATCAGGTGGGATCTGGCAGTGGGAGCTGCTAGGGTGGATCCACAAGGTTCATATCATTATGGTAGTATCAAGGAATCGCGTACTCTAGTCCTTCAAAGTGGTGTTATGTTCGATGGGAGTCGAGTCAGGTACACGATCAATGGGATGTCATATGTGAATCCAGACACACCACTGAGCTTGGCAGATCTGTTGCATGTCAAAAATGTGTATCAGACAGGACTAATTCCTGAGAAACCAATCAGCAACTTCATCCCAGGATTGGGAACTCCTGTTATTGATGTTATTCACCGCAGTTTTTACCACATAGTTTTCGAAAATCCTATTTCGAAATTGCAAACATGGCACCTTGATGGCTACAACCTTTTTGTTGTGGGGTAAGTCTTTCTTTTTTCCAATGTTATGCTCAATTTTATCAGGAAATTTTCAGGCATTGATAAAAAAGTCTAAGCTTAAACTTAGCCCGGTTCGACCTGGATATACCAAATTTAGTCTGAATCTTGATTTTTGACCTGATCAAGATTCATAAATTTGGTCGGGTTTGAATCCGATGCATTGCACTCTCTAGCTCTGACGACCTCAATACTGTTGCAGCATGGGATTTGGGAAATGGGAGGAGAGCAGCAGAAAGACATATAACATGATCGATGCAGTTCCTCGTTCAACAGTTCAGGTTTTATTTACTTGCATAAAACTTGAAACATATCTTATTATGGTTAAAAAAAAACCTGACATGACATGAAACCTATGTCCTGTTTCTTTGATGGTGAGCGCAGGTATGTCCATACTCGTGGACGGCAACTTTGGTAATGTTGGACAATCCAGGAATCTGGAATCTGAGATCGCAAGATGCAGAATCCTGGTATCTTGGACAAGAGATATACATACGAGTCAAAGATTTTAGTGTAGCTAAGCCTAACCCGTCAGTTCCTGGCAAAGACGAAGCTCTTGCTCCTCCAGCAAATGTTATCCTATGCGGGAGGGCTTATTTGGAAAATGAAGCTCCGTCTCATGGAAAAGTAGAGGATTAATGTTGTTGATTCTCATAATTCCATGTAAGAATGGCGACCATAAACATGGCATTGTGGGGACATATGTTTAGAATCCATGTTAAAGAGCACCAATTCCAATTAACTAATTAGAAGTCATTGTCATTTTAAGTTAACCTTAAGTTCAAAAAAAGAAAATTTAAATTTACATTTCAAAATTTTAATCCAACTTCAATTCACACTTAAATTTGGTTTAAAACCTAAATTCTAGCTCAAAACCCGAAGTTTACCTAATCAAGCTTTAACCTTGTTAAAATTTAAGTATAATTCGAATCATTATCATGACTAATTTAGAATGATGATTGAAATTATTGGCTTGTTCTTAAAACCACATCGTTAGTGGACTAAGAGAGAGGTCAACGTTGTGAATACAAATAGATGGAGAGAGGATAAGGTAAAAGTATGATCCTTCAGGCAGCAAACGGGATATGATGAGTGGTCACAGCTCGCTAATAAAACTGCGAGAGGGGTGTCCGCCCAGAAGCCTGGTTACGACAACCTGGGCACTCCCATCTTTAACCATCTGATCCCAATCTGAAGAGTCAAACTCGTAAACCCGGTTGCGACTCTTTGTTACTTAATCTGATCTCATTCTAATCATGTTTTTCTTGAATGAATCTTTCTAATTTGCGAGTTATCTACGATGCTATGCTGAATCAGCGCAACAAACTTGCAAGATTCACTGCTCTTACCTAAAAGTGGATGGATTTTGGTGTTAGGGAAACACTAATTGAGTCAGGCACTAGCAGAGACTCAGATGGAACTCGATAAATGGTTGAATGCGGTAAATCTGTAATGGGCCATAGCCCATAGGGTATGTACACGAGAATTTAATGAAAGAATATATACATCAAAAAGCTCGGGAAGCGAAATATCCTATCAAGGAATCGGTCATGGAGGGGGTCCTAGATGAGAGATTCTAGACATCCATATCATCTACGCTAGTAGCCTTGGGATGCTCAGAGTTTACTTGAGGGTTTTTACTGCTCCTGCTCAATGCCCACACTTTGCTTCTCCTCCCAACGGCAAAGTCTTCACTTTTGCTTATGCCCGGAACTTTTCTCGTCCAATTTACCTTGTCTAACATGTCTCTATCTTCTTGAGAAAGATGCGTAATGTAGTTTTTCAAGGATGAAACGCGATGCATATTGGCGGGGAAGAGTAGTCCCTTGGTTGTTGAAGATCGAGCAGGCATTGTATTGAATCCAAAATCTCGATTTCTGACTGTGTTTATTAATGTATGTAGCCATGTGATCAGTTCGAGAATGCATTCATCAGTTTTCTCCTTATCAGCGTGATAAAGTGTCTGCAGGCGGATCAGGTTGCTAGATTTGCCAGTACTCTTGCCAAGATCATTCCTGTCGGAGAAAAAACAAACGATCAGGAGTCGTTCTGATGAGAAGTTCATTCTGAGGATCATCCCTCCAGAGAGAGAGAATGTGGTTGTGTAGATCAAATGTACATAGAGAAGGGACTGACCCAGTGTTTGCCCATTCTCCAACCCATCCAAATCCTTGATGTGCCCTGTTTTCAATAGCAACAGCTAGTAAGAAAGGAATATGAACAAATGCAGGAGGAAACAGAACTTCATATTCAGCATCTGGAATAAGAATAAGGGTGGTAAAAGGGTTTGGTCCGATCCAAGCCGAAGTCAGCATGGAAAAGTCCAATTTAACTTTTGAGTTGGGCCGAAGCCCAATCAGGCTCGGTTAGTGGGTCCAAGCATATATATAAGATTTGAAGCTGGTCAATATGAGCATAATATGCATGTCCAATGGAAGCACAGGGAATATAGAGAATAACACTGATTGAACCTACTTGGTTGTGTTGGTAGCAACAGGTACAAGCCAATGTAGAGTCTTCTCCATTTCAGCTTTTAATTGAGCTATGGTGAGCTGCAGAGACACACGCAGAAAGCAATTTAGGTTGCAGCATCAAGCATTAACATGACTTGAAGAAATGCAAATACCTCTTTCTTGACATCAATCCTTAGTATGCGAGAACGAAGAGCTTTCTTAACACCGGCTGGCAACCCCTGATATAAAGTGTCCCGTGTATGTGGAGGAAGGGAGGTTGGCCGAGATGCCTGAAGACATTGTTTTTGTCAAGGTGAAGAATTTAAGATAGGAAAAAAGCTGAATAATTTAGAGATACTATTCGATAAACTTACGATATTATCTATCTGGTTGATTACATTAGCATAGTGCAATGCAAGACCAGCAGGGCCTAACCTTTGAGGATTCTTGCTGGCCTCCTCACCAGTCAATGTAGCACCTGCAAGAGTTTATTACACTTAGAAAAGGATTTATCACTTTGAATGAACATGTTCTGAATCTGATGAGAAGTATTGTCTATAGGATTTGTCAATACATTATGAATCTTCTTTAGAAATTAAAAATGGAATTTGTACCATTATTTCCAAATGCTTCAGATATAGCTTGGTGTAGATAGGTAACAACATTGACAAGCTTCTCCATGATCTGTGGAAGATAGTGTGAGTGGAGTTATGAGATAGGGTGTGAAATTGTGATGATCAATATAAAAAATCAAAACCAAGTTGCTTATTGGAATCTAGGACATCATACCAGATGAAAGTTGCAAAGAAATCATCAGAAACAAGGGAAACAGACCATCAAGAAATTTTAATTGATGCATTTAGAACTTTTTAGAGGATGCAATGAAAGAAGAGGTTCATAAAAATGTACCTCCTCCAAATCTTTTGACCAAAGAGATTTCTTTTTCAGACTTCTAACAGCCTTTCTTTGTTCTTTTAGCTCACTTTGTAAAACAGTGAGACTTTCTCCTACAATTGCAAAGAAAATGGTTTGTCAATAACGTACTCTGCTCCACTGCAACTAACAGCAGTGAGGACTGAGGCAGGCAGGCAGCTACTGGACATGAAGCATGCACACAAAGAATACCTATAAAAGCATCTGTAATACATTGAACATTGAAGTGCAGAGGAAGGCATGCTAGAAGGAATAGTGTATGAATCTTTTTGCGATTTGCAAATGTCTACGAACGAGACAATCCTATGATAGATGTATGTAGTCCAACGGCCATGAACCGGGGGCCAAACCATTGAAATCGTGCAACTCACTAACAGATCAATCTTGATGCAAATGCACTATCAACTTATTGTATGATAAAACTAAACTTGAACTAAACAAATCTGAGTATCAAAGACAGGAGGTCGACAGTATGCAACGGAGGACAAGGAGGAAGACAAGGAAAGGTTAGCTAACCTTTCCGTGGAAGATTCAAGGATTCCACTTCCTGAAGTTTTTGATGATAGTCCTGTTCAAATCTGTCCAGCGCATTCAACTCATGGTATAATTCCTGTGGATGAGATAGCAAGATTGTAGTGAGATTCAAATTGAAATGTTGAGAACTTGGAGACCATAAACAAATTTCAGCTGAAAATTTGCACACTAAACATAAAGGAATGGCAACTTCCTAAAAGGAAAAAGCAGAGAAAACCAATGATATTAAGTATAAACTTCCAGCTTATAAGAAGATAAAACATACAGAAGTATGCTGGACCAGGGCTTGCAACTCTAGCATTGTAATTTCTGCCTCTACTCGAAGTTGGTTATCAGTGGAATACTCTGCATCTAATCTGATTGCAGACATAAAACCTTTTGTCAGATAATCCCAAAAATGTAACCTAATGACAGCCAAAAAAGCAGATGCACCTTACTTTGAAAAATATCGACCCAAATTGTGCCATTGTGGATCTTTACACAAGTCTCCAAAACGAATTACTTCCCGTGTCAGGACATCAAATTCCTCTCTGAAAGGAGCCACCACAAGAAACAGAGATATGTAAGAACAATCAGAGCTAAAGATTAATCACATTACATAGATTTTGAGAGCCTGTTCCCACAGACATAAGCAACAACCTTTTGTCAGCAGCAGCAACAATAAACAACTCTTTCCTATCTGTGGAAACTAGTTTCTGTACTCCTTCTGAACGTAGTATCTCATTTTTCAGCAACTGTACATTGTCTTCTGAAAGAGATTGAAACAAGCTTGCACCTTTGGCTATGGTATTGGCTACTTCAAATGCTAATATGGATATTCTATTCCGTCTGGAAGACAATCCGGTGACAAACCCGCTCTTGGCATTCAGATTGGTCATGCTACTCCCAAGAGTGTCCAAAACTTCTACTGCTTTCTCCAGGCCAGCCGTGCCAGCTTTGCCGAGAAACGAATTCTTCTGGTTGACCTACAGGTACAACAGAAGATACAATATGTTAAGAGCGACGGACTTCTTACACTTTAATGTTTATTAGACTGATCTTTCAGTTCTGTGAGTAATCAACCACATTCCTTACACCACTAAATTGATTCTCAGTGTGACTGAATTCCTATAGCTGCTTTCTGATAAACCCATCAATTTTCATTACATAGCGGATCTCAATTCATCTATCTAACGTCGTTGCTTTGTCCCCAAACATACGAATATGATGTAACACAAGTTCTACAAAGATTTTTATTAAGTCAAGCAAAGTCAAGAGCAAGCTATTTCTTTTAAACGCAAGAAAATCCGAAAATATAGAACCTATCGTGACCAAGACGACAGTCAGTAACAAACAAACAAACATTTTGAGGCCGTACCTTGACATCCCCTGTTTTGGCAGGCATCGAAGGCTTCAGTTCTCTTGAAAACGACAACGGAAGCTCAGGGAAATTTTTCCTCTGTGTCGTCGTTTGATTGAAATCAACTCCACCACCGCTCTCTTTCGACGGTCCATTGCCCTTCGCTGAATCTATCTTCCCAGAAAATCCCGACGATGAATTCCTCGCTCGAACCTTCACACTTCTCTTCTTTGTACCACCAGAACAAACCCCTCCCATTTTGCTAGTAAGAACTAAACTTTGACTTCGTTAATAAACCCACCTGACAAAATTTCCGTAAACAACCTCCATTAAACGCCGGCAAGCAAAAAAATAAGTGTTGCGATCAAACAGCATGTGATATAACAGCTAACAAACCAGATTTTATGATGAACCCAGTTCAGAAAGAGATAATGCCCCACAACTGAGATCAAGAAGGAAACGAGAAATGAAGAGAAAGAAGGTGGCTTTGATTGAAGAATGAAGATGCAGCAGAGAAGGTAGTTGTTGGCTGAAGATCAATGGGTGAATAACAAGATAACAAGAACGCGTAAATCAGAACTGAAATGGAAATCCCCCGTTGAGATTGCAAATTTTGACTGGGGTGGGTAATGGATTGACTATTCTAAACTTCACATTCTGTTCTACACGTAGCTATGATGTTTACGCACTCGGAAAATGATATGAAGACGGAAAGTACGTGTCTGAAGTCATCTCGCCTGCCTTGTCTGAGTTGGTATGTTCCTCTGACTCTGGTCGTTGTCTGTCTTAGAATTTCCATTTTACCATTTTGTCCCCCATCTTTAATAATTAAATTGTAGGTCTTTTTTAAGATGCATAATATATATATATATATATATTAAAATAATGGCAAAATATAAATGTGAAGCGTAGACTAATCAACACTAATATGATAACTTCATTTAATTTTTAAATCCAATTGGAATGAATTAAATTTTACTTAAATTAATAATTAAAAATAATTATAATAAATTATTTATTTATTTCATTTTTAATCATTTCAATTCGAGTTTAAGAAGTTTATTGAACGGTTATATAAATATCATTTAATTAGGTTATGCCACATATTCATATTTATTAGTTATTTTGTTTCCAAAATCTAAAAAATGATTTTTTTAAAAAATTAAAAATTAAAAAGATTTTTCTCAAGAATTTTAAAGATTATAAAAATTTTCTAATATTTCTTAAACTTAAAAAATAGTTTATGTCTTTTACTCAAACATAAATATAAGAATCAACA
>JAOQMM010000002.1:597055-607269 GCA_027563515.1 Erythroxylum platyclados
GGTTGCGAGACAATGCGGAGAATTCAACTATTCATGTTCTTGAGATGTTCATAGTTGATCCATTGTTTTCGAGGGTCGATTTCGCGCCTGAATTGTGGAAAGATTTGTTTCTTCCCCACATGAGCTCAATTGTTGGTTGGTATACTGAGGCGAGGCACAGGCTTATGCTGCAAGTGATTCCTGATTCATCTGATTTGTCATTTTCCAATGACGTTGATCAGTTCTTCGATGAGACCTTGCTGTTCTCTATGAGGCCAGATCAAAGGGAGAAATTAGAAAAGTTCGAGCAGCTTTACGGCGAAACTTTGAATGAGAATACTAGGCTTTTCGCTAAATACTTCAAGGATTGCATTAACTATGATTCGACCAATGCCAAGAAGATGATTCCAATGCTTCCAATTGCAGAACCACCAATGACACCACTGCATGAAGTCAGTGGTTCAATCCCAGATTTTGTGAAATTCGGTCCTGTATTGCCCAAGAGTGCTGGCTTTTCTAGATCTAAACATAGAGCCAGAGATGCAAGCAGGTTAGTTTACAGGAAGTCATTGATCTTCTGTTATTGCAAGGTTCTGAATCTTTTGTCCATATCTGATATGGGTTTATGCAGATTGAGTGTCAGTTCAACCCTCTCACGTGAATTAGAGGAATCTACTGTGTGGAATCCTGAAGTAAGAATGAGAAATTGTACAATACCTTTCTTTTTCTAACCTACAAAGACTGAAATTGTATGCTTGTAAATGCCGTAGGAGCCTATATTGGAGGACAGCGAAGAAGGCTCTGACTCTGAGTCTGACTCCGAGCCTAATGAGGCTTACTTTGATGGTGAACTTAGAAGTCATAATCTAGTAAGGCATAGTAGCACGAGAGAGATTGAAATCAAGGACTTTAACATGAATATACAGCTAACTAGAGTAAAGAGCCTAGCAAAGTCTCCAACAACTTTTTCTTCCAGGGATTCATCAAGAACTTCTTCACCTGATATTTCTTCCCCAGGTCTATATGTTCATTCTAGGAAAGGGCGTGCATCTTTATCACAAAGTTGGTCAAGCCATGTTATGGATTCTCCCAGTAACATTTCTTTGTCTGTTAGCCCAGGAATGCATAACCATTACAGCATTAGCTCACCAGACTTTGAGAATGACGTCTTGGTAAGTCATCAACTTTCAACTTGTTCTGCAGTGGTGTAGAATATTCAGACGATACTTGAGTTTTTCCACTGATATTACCTTTGCAATTAGGGTCGACGAAGAAGTGCCAGTAGGAACTACGACGGGAGATGGAGCACAACTTATGACATAATCAACTCTCAGGCTTTCGAGAATAGGTAGCTTAATGTTTCTCTCGCTTTCTCTTTTCTTATTTTCTAAAAGTGCTTGCAATCCTTTCATTTTAATGCAATCCTGTCTTTGGAATCAAGTTGTTTTTATCCCTTCTTCCTTCAACGTAATTTGATAATTGTGCATTTAACAGTCCTATAAGTGATGACGGAGCTCATAGCTACATTTCAATCCCCACATCTGAGAATTCCACAACTCGAACAAGACCACCAAAAGATTTTGTATGTCCCATCACGAGCCAGCTTTTCAATGAGCCGGTTACTCTTGAAACTGGTCAGACTTATGAAAGAAAGGCAATTCAAGAATGGCTAAAAAGAGGAAATACGACATGCCCCATAACTCGACAACCTCTCTCTGCCGATTCTCTGCCGAAAACAAATTTTGTTTTGAAGAGACTTGTATCATCTTGGAAGGAACAACACCCCGATCTTGCTCAGGAGTTTTCATACTCTGAAACACCAACCAATCCATTTAGCCCCTTCTTCATGACAGAAGTTTCAAGGGTGTCCACTCCATCGAGGACAGTTGAATTCTCTGATCGTAAGAACACTGACAACTATATGCACCTGAGGACAAAAAGATTCGCACTTGCAGCCGTCTCCTCATCACCAACGAGTGTAATTACTCAGGCTGCTATTGAAACAATAGTTGGTGAACTAAAAACTCAGATTTCTCTTCTTTGTACTTCAGAAAACTTGTTAGAATGCGAAACAGCTGTTTTGGAAATAGCCAAATTGTGGAAGGAATCAAAGGGTGATCCTAGGGTTCATTCATATTTGTCCAAAACGGCCACTGTCAATGGTTTTGTTGAAATACTTTCAGCTTCCATGAACAGAGACGTTGTCAGGACAGCAATTTGCATACTCTCTGAGTTAGTATTTACAGAAGAAAATATTGGAGATATTATGATTAGTATAGATTGTGATTTTAATTGCCTGGCTGCTTTACTCAAGAATGGCTCGGCTGAGGCTGCTGTTCTCATATACCTGTTGAGGCCAGGATTCTCTCAGCTTTCAGATCACTGCTTTATACCCTCTCTTATACAGCTAATTCAGAGTAAAAGTGAAGATTTGGATGATCTTCAGTTAATAATGGAACCAAAGGATGCTGCCATACTTATGCTTGAGCATCTACTTACAGGAGGGGACGAGAAAAGTCGATCTGTCAATGCTTTTAATGTAATTATGTTGAATGCAGTTCCAGCATTAGTCAATTGCTTTAGAACGCTGGAAGAGAAAAAGTCCGTTATTGCCATACTTTTATGTTGCATGCGTGCTGATAAAAGTTGCAGAAGCTTGATAGCTAGCAGAATTGAGATCTCTCCTGTTCTTGACTTGTTTCATTCAGGAACTGATAATGTGAGGGGTAAATGCATCGAATTCCTCTCAGAGCTAGTTCAGTTAGATAGGTATACTTCTTTAATAAGCTTTGTTGCTCCAGTTTCAACTATGCATTATATTAGACATGATCTTATCTATTTAAACAATTAACTACATATTGTTTTGGCCTTTTCTGCTGAAATCCCTGCAACACTGTTCACAATGCCTCATTTAAGAAATTTCTGTTCTTTTCATGTCTCAGGAGGACATTCTGTAACAATATCTTGCAGACAATTAAAGATGAAGGAGCATTTAGTACCATGCATAGCTTTCTTGTGTACCTTCAAATGGCTCCCATGGAACAGCAACCTGCCATCTCCACTCTTCTTCTTCAGCTTGATCTTCTGGTCAATATCATTTCTTTAACATTGCCAATAACATTGACAAACGTAAACATGTTCGTTTACACAGTTGGTAGTCTAACCATGGCTTCCATAAACTAAATGACAGGCTGAGCCACGTAAGATGAGTATTTATAGGGAAGAGGCAATAGAAACACTAATTGAAGCGTTGAAGAGAAAGGACTTTCCTAATTCTCAAATAATGGCTCTTGACGCTTTACTGTCACTTTCGGGGCGACTGACTGCATCGGGGAGATCATATCTGGAAGCCTGGCTATTAAAGATTGCAGGCCTTGATAAACCTTACGGAGCATTAATGAAGCTGGAGTTGCAGAAAAAGCATGGAGATGAGTTGCCAGAAACAAAGGTTAGCATCTACATTTTATGTTTACTAGAAGCTTGGAAATTCCTTGTTTCAATTTCTAGCAATTCCCAAGTGCACTTTTTGTGAAGGACGCTGAAGAAAAGGCCGCCAATTCTTGGGAGAAAAGGGTGGCTTTTGTCCTCTGCAATCATGAAAAGGGCTCCATCTTCAAAGCTATAGAGGAATGTTTCAAAAGTAAATCCTTGGAGATGGCGAAGTCGTGCCTGGTCGTTTCGACGTGGCTTGTTTACATGCTTGCAGTTCTTCCTGATACTGGTGTAAGAGATGCTGCTCGAAAATCCTTGCTTGACGAATTCATAAACCTCCTGCAATCATCAAAGAACATGGAAGAAAAGCTTTTGGCAACCCTTGCTCTGAAGACTTTTGTTAATGACCCAGGTGAGCTAAAGTTTAGGTGATATAACACTTAACAGTTGTTTCAATTACATCCTGACAAGAAACCACTGAAAATGGAATTCTTTTCCAATTCAAGCTGCACCGGAAGAACTGGCAAAATATGCTAAATGTATCTACAGATCCTTGAGAAAAATCAAGAGGAACTCCGTAATTGCAACTGAAGTACTGAAATCTCTGATTAACTTGCCCTCTGTTAATGCAGTAAGTGGCAAACTGATTCTTTTCGCATTCTTTTGGTAATGCATATACATAAACATGAGCTCAATAGTGCGATCTCGAATTTTAGGCAGAGTTATGGAGCTGCAACCAAGTGGTTGAGATAGAATCATCAGCAAACGGTGAAGTTGTGTCTTTACTTTATGTGAAAGGTCGTATCTTAAGCGGCCATTCAGATGGAACTGTAAAGGTATGGGATGCTGGGAAGAGGGTCCTGAGGCTAATTCAAGAAGTTCGTGAACATGCAAAGGCTGTCACTTGCCTGTACGTTTCTTCTACAGGCGATAGACTCTACAGTGGGTCTCTAGACAAAACAATTCGGGTAAGCCATCTTAGAACCTAATCATCGAATACCATGCGACAATGTTCTCATGTTCCTAAACTTAAGTATATATCTTACACAGGTTTGGGTAATAAAACCTAGAGAAATAAACTGTCTTCAGGTTCACGATGTGAAAGAGGCAGTGCACGAACTAGTGGCTAATCCTAAAGTAGCCTGCTTTATTTCTCAAGGAACAGGGGTTAAGGCAAGTTCGAGTTATGATAGTTGAATAGCTTAGAGAATATACAGTACGTAAGCAAAAGCAATTGATATTGAAAGCCGATGCTACAGGTTTATAATTGGTCTGGATCACCGAAGCACTTAATTATCAACAAAAATGTGAAGTGCCTTGCTCTGTCAGGGAGTAAACTATACTGTGGCTGCTCTGGTTACAGTATTCAGGTACCAACTCCCTGAACTATCCTATCACTTGAACCAAATCTCTCCAGGTACTGAACATAGGTAGAAATTTATCAGGAACTGGACTTGTCCAAATTTACAGCAACTACATTCTATTCTGGTACGAAAAAGTTGTTGGGGAAACAATCTCTACATTCCATACATGCACACGAAGGCACACTCTTTGTTGGTGGTTCAGCAGTTGATGGCACAGCCGGACAGGTGAGCATGAGCAATCCCTGACAGTCCTCATTCGTTAAATATTGCAGCTCCGATCCGAACCATTACCGTTATTTGTCCTCTGTTACTCTGTATCATCCGCAATTGACGCAATCGTCGGCAACCCGCCTTATAACCAGCATCCTAATTTGAAACCTTGTTTTCTGCAGGTATTTTTTCACTCAACCAAGGCAATGGTTGGATCATTCTCAACCGGATTCGACATCATACGCATCATTGCCAACAATGACTTCATCTTCACAGCAACAAAGTGTGGAATGATTGAGGTCTGGTTAAAAGAAAGGGTCTCCAGGATTGCTTTCATCAAGGTAATCAATGGAGGACACGCCAAGATTACATCTTTGGCATCTGATATGGATGGAGGAATGCTGTATGCTGGTTCTTCTGATGGAAAGATTCAGGTTACAAAAACAAATCACCGACTTTAACTAACAACATAAGAAACATGGTCATGAATTTACGTCCGAGTTTGTCACTTACTTCTTTGAATTTTGGTTTCAGGCATGGGCTCTGGATTAGGAGGACCTCGCTGTAAGTTTCTTTTCATTGCTTCTAAATGCAATTCAAGTGGGTGTATTGTATATTCTGTAATAGTTTCTTGGAAATGTTATCAATATTTGGAGCTTCAAGACCTAACAAGTTATGGAGTCCCTGCTCTCAGCTATTCCTATGAATTCCTGAGGATAGTTGACAATTGTCAATTTTGATTAGGCCTGGACAATCTGAAGTCTAACTTAGTCTATTTTTTTTAACTTTTTAAATTAAAAATAGAAAATGATATCGTTTTACTAAAAATGACACTGTTTTTTATAATTTTTGAACTTCAGATCATACTGGTCTCAAGCTACCAAAATTTCATTAAAAAAATTTAAGTCAATCTCAAATCCTGATCAAATTAAATACGGACAGTTTAACTGTTATCTCACATACTTAGAATGCTAACTTATTAATTTTAAGGTTTAAAATAAAGCAAACATTAGTAATACTAGACCAAGTATTTTAAAATGTAAAGTACAACCTTAATATCATAACTTTCAATATTTTACAAATTGTAGGATATATTATTTTTAATAATTATTATAAAAATAAATGACTTCGATCTCGTCGTAATATTATGATTATAATAACAATTATTATTCTTAATTTAAGATTATCTAAATTTTTTCTTTACTAAATTTTAATAATTTTATTAAACATATCTCTGTTTCAGAGTGTTTGAGACATTTGAAAGGGAACTTAATTAGTTTATCTCTCTAATTTGGGTTAGTGAGATTTAATAATTAAATATAACAAATATTTTCATTTTAAATAAAATTTAACGCTAATATATATATATATATATATTTTTATGAGTGGAGTCATAGAGATTTACCATTTACGAGCTTAAACTAGATCCAGTACAAAGTGGGTCCAAAGTCACTTGCCAAAAACCCAATTGGTAAGTCCAACTTCAAGTACGTTTGTTTAATATAATTAATTTGTTTATCCATATATTGCTACTAAAAATTTTCTGGAAATTTGATCTTTATTAAATAAAATTTCAACTTATGTTAATTTTTATAATAAAATTACGGCTTGAGTTCGAAATCTTTAAGCACAAATTCAATTAAATATGAATATATAAATTAAATTTACTCAAATTTAAGATATAGTAATTTTATATTATCTAATTTTGACCTTAATTAATTTATATAATTTAAAAATTATTTTATTGTTATTTATTTTATCTATTATTATTTGTTTTTATTTATTTATTTTTCAACCATTTTATTATATATTTTTATTATCATTTTTAATTGTTATTTTCATTACTATTATTTATTTATTTATTTGATTTTATTGTTCTATTTTTTAATTTATTATTTATTTATTTATTTTTTATTGTAAGTTCTCTACTAGTTAGGGGTAAGATTGCATACTACTACACCTTCTTAAACCCGCACTTCAGCAGGATTTCTACTGAGTGTTGTCATTGTAAAAGTTATGAAAATTAAGCCCTTTAAAATTTAATTAATATTTCTTAAATTACTTTTATTCTAATAATGCAAGAGTGTTATACATACATGAAATAAGTCAATATAATTTATAAATTTAAAGTTTTTGATATGAATATTAAAATTTAAAAGTTTGAATTTTTAACAAAAATTGGAAGGCTAATTTGGGAATATTAAAATAAATACCGGGCAAAACGACAAAGTCGTCCACGAGACATAAGAGGGGTGAAGAGATGACAAAGAGGAAAACAGAGCAAGAACTGGAAGGGAAGGGAAAAAAGAGTTGGACAACCTGTGTCTTAATTAGGTAAAACCCGATCACCGACGATTAAATTAACCTCTTTTGCCGGCAACAGGCGACGTACTTAAAGATACAAAAGGATCGGAAAGTTGATTGTTATAGAAACGTCATGTCATCTGATGGATTTCCCCCTTTCATCTCCGCTCAGCTCCACTATCTGCTCAATCACTATCCTGACTTAATCAAGGTAACTCTCTCCGATTCTTAATCTCAATGTGTCTGCTATCAAAACACACTAATAATTCAACTGAAATCGAGTTCAATCTAGTTCCATTTGCTTCGTGCCAAAAGAAATGATAGAGAGAAAGAGGAATTTTATAGTTGTTGCTCGAGACAAATCTAGCAAAATTTGAATTAGGGTTTCGTTCTCTAAACCTAATTGGTCTGAATTTTTGTGTTAATTTGATTTTCAGGTGGAGGAAGCGTGGTCAGGTAGTCGGTATTACTCCGGAAGCTTTGACCGCTTTACATTGCTTATACCCTATTGCCTTGACTATATCAAATGTCAGTGACATGGTTTGGTATAGCGAATGTTTGTTCAAAATATTTCCCTGTTTCATTTGTTTGTGACTATCGTGGAGTTGGACAATGTAGGGGATGTGATTTACAATGCAGAATTTCCTTTGGCTCCTCCTGATGTTATATTTGGACCTGAAGATGAAGATTTCCATCCGTTCAATACTGTGGAGGGTGGGGATGGAGCAGATTCAAGAGCATTGAAGAATAGTTTGTCTGATTGGAACAACAAAGATCCTACAAAGCTGTTGGCGCTTGTTGAGGATCTGAGGTTTGAATAGTTAGGAGTTTGATTTGGTGGATGAATAATGAATTACATGGTTAGGGTTTTCATTCTGATTTTCCTTGGCAGGGATAAATACAGGTCCCATCAGAGGAAGCTTGTTGGTGAAGTTGATGATGATAGGGTGAAGTTTGAAATTAGCACTATTTTGTCTAGGGAGGTAGGCTGTAGCATATCTCTTCTTGTGTGAGTATATACAATCTATATCTTGTCTGAAGCATTACAGTCTTCACCCTAGTTGTAGTGTTGTTCTGTGGTAAATCCTTTTTCCTCATTTTGATGCATGTAGACTGGACCGATCAAAGGGAAAAATAAAAACTGGACCTCTTTTACAAGTTTTGAACTGTTTGATTCTTTCTCTGATTATTTGGCATTATATGTATATTTTGCCAAAAATCTGGATAGCTTCAGGTTTTTGACCCCATTGAGTTCAAAAGAAGTTGAGGGTGGGGGGTGGAATCCCTTTAGTTGCATATAGAAGGTTAGAGTAATCTTTCTTTCTTTGGTATCACTGATGCAAGATGATATGCGGTTTATGGTTGGATTAAATCTTACTGGTATCTTATATTAACTTCATTATTTTTACTCCTCAAGTTTTATACTTTTGCAACAAGTAAATGTGTCTGACTGAGAGAAGTTGTTAATCGGTTTGCCGTCCTAATAAAAAGTTAATCACATTACTGTAGGGTATTGAAATGCATTTGACTTCAGGTGCTGAGAAGGTATTCTTTGCTTTGAACTCGATCTATCTTAAAGTTGACAAAATATGTTATTAATTTCTTCACGACTATTTAACTTTGCTTTCCAATTTTTGTGTTGGTTTCTATGCCTCTGAATTTTAGCGTAGCCAGAGGAAGTTAAATTTGCAGTGCCTCTAATGGACACGAGTATAAATAAGTTGGTGCATGCATGCCCATGGAGACATGAGCAGAAGATATACTTACAGGTTCAATGCTTGATCCTTATAGTTACAGTTTCTATTCCCTCTCATTGTTTTTTTCCTCATCATATCACTTGGGTGGATCTTTTGATGGGTGCAGGTTGTCTATCCTGTTGGCAGAAAGTACGCATCTGCTCCTTCAGCACCTCGTCTGAAATTAATGTCTACTGCTGAATTGAAAGCTTTATTCTCAATTGAAGATGTCAAACTTCCCACCTGGTTGGACGGAATGTAAGTTGCCTGTATCATATTGCTGTTGAACATCAATTTTCATAATAACCAGGTCATATTGTTCTGCCCTTGCCCGGGATAGCTATTTATCACTATTACCTTAACACCAAAGAAGGGTTGGACCTTAATTTAGCAGCTATAATGTTTACAATGATTGCACACATTAATCACATTTTATTCTTTATACCCTTCCTCTTAGGTGCATGGCTGAATATCTTCCCCATCTAGAAGAACTACTTCAGAAACAGGTTAGTCCTTCATAAACTTATTCTGTTTCTGTATAATGTACATCTATGCTTGTATCACATTTTTCTTTGTTCATTCTGTAGGTCCTAGAAGCAGTTTCATTAATTCATATAAGAAGGCGTTTTATTGAGGCCTTAGTACCTGTGTTTGGAAGACCACTAGAAGCAGATCCGGTAGGCATTTTAGGCAGTTGTGTTTCCAATTGTTAAGTTATTGAGATTCAATAATTGCATTTTTCTCGCCAGATCTTCTGTAGAAAGGCTACATTTTTGGCTGCTTCAGGAACATTCACATTTCTGGTATTACATGGCCTTTAGTTCATACCTGGTTTTATCTTTTCATTATTTTGTGATTATATGTTTGAATCGGTAAACCTAATGGTAGTGCTCTCTAATCAACTGGATGTATATTTAAAGATAGTTTCAGCTCACAGCACAAATCTCCACTATCTTGTTGGCTCACTATGATTCTAACATATATGATACTCCAGGTACATTTTATCCTTCCAACTCAGTTTCCAAAACAACAGCCTTCTCTGATGCTTCAAAGTACTCAGGTGATGATGTCTATCCTACCTCTGCTCTAAAGACTTACGGATTTATTCTTATGCGGTTCCTGTCATCATAGGCTTGTAGTCATGTAACTATCACTAAAAACATATCATCACATGATTGCTTGAAAACAC
>JAOQMM010000002.1:636974-680298 GCA_027563515.1 Erythroxylum platyclados
AGGACAAAACCTGTGTACGTTTTTCATCCGGTACTAACTGAGACTGTTCATTTTCAACTCCACGCAACTTGTTTCACTCAATCTTATCCTCTTCCAACATCAATCTCAATAAGCATACATGTCAATTTATGTTTGGCCAGCAAGAAAAATTAAAGTTTTGATTTTTAGTGTGGACCTATTTTTATTAGCCTATGAAGCTCGTAATTAAATCATGAAATTTGTACTTTACTACTTTAAAGACTGATTAAATGATTAGTATACATATTTTATTAGAAGAAATAATAAAGAGTTTAATTATTTTAGATTTAATTTAAAATTTAATGATCGAACTTAAATTTGATTTAAAATTTTATATTAAAAATAATTTAATTAACTTATATCAAATTTATTAATTTTAAACCAAATCCAAATTAAACACACCTTGCGAACCTGTCTTTTATGGAGATGGCAATTGTTGATACTGTTTAGAAAGACCAGTGCACAAAGCAGCGCAGATCTATCACACAATATACAAATCCTACAAATCCTTTTGTGGTTAAGAGTACAAAAGGAATAGACATGACCTGTTTTATGTTTTAACATCCGAGTCTTTCAATGGGGTGTCCCCCGTCAAGAGGTTAGGTAGTCACTTGTTGGAGGTCGACAAAACGTAAGGTCGAACTCAAATTTAAATGATTGATTGAACTAATAATTTTATACATAATTTAAATTATAAAAAAAAGTCTTTTAGTAGAATAAGTTATGTTTGGTTAGAGTTTATTAATAGAATACAATAGAACGTAATATTATTTTATCGTTTAAAAGGAGGGTTTATAATGAAATTGAATGAAATACAATAGAAAAAGAGTATTTCATATTATATTTCATTCTATTATAAGCAGTAAAAATTAAAAATCTTCAATATAAAAAATTTAGGATAAAATATAAAATGATAAATAATTTTTCACTCTATTAAATTATAAGTTCTTTTCTACGTATCATTTTACTATATTATATTATAAAACTCTCCCAATTTTTAATGTTACGTATAAAGAAAAGATATGCTTGGGAACACTGAATTGACAATCAGCTGTTCGATCATCACATGACAGCTTGCATTTTAGGAATCACTGCTTCCATCACCAGAATTCTTCTTTTTATATATACCAATTAATATAATACTTAAAAAAAGTAATTATAATTAATTGGACCAATAACGAGATATGTCAAAGCAGTCTAATCAAAGCTCCAATAATTTGTCCCACTTTCAGAAACCTGATAGCGATACTCATCGTATTTAAAATGTGGCTTAATTCGATTCGACAAACATATTATATATATATATATATATAGTTTATTTTATAGACGGTAATAATTTGAGAATCTCCTTAAAGAATGAAGAAATTACAAGTAAATTGGATCAAATGTACTTTTCTAATTACTTTCAATACTTAAAAAATAATAATTTAAGTTTAAGATTCATAAGATCAATCTAAAATTTTGAGTCATCATGTTCAATATGTTTGAATTGAATTTTCTTTTATGATCGATACTTAAATTTTGGCTTTTTACTAAACTCTTCTCATTATCGAAGGACATAAATTTCATTAGCACTGTCAAATTGTCATTCATTCAATGTTTACAGTCTGAATCGCACATAAATAGATTTACATCTAAGATAAAATAGTGATTATCACGGTTGACGTACATCTGATGTCCAAACTTTTTTAAGTAGTAGTGAAATCTAAAAGATTATTATTAAAGCTAATGACAATTGTGCTTTAAGATGTTCCTGACAACTCAAGAATCATGTACACAAACCTTTTTCTTTTTGATTCTAACGCGTAAAGAAGTAAACTATGTTTTGTTCACTGCATTGCATGGACCTACCTATAGCTGTACCTAATCAAATTCTACCTATAAATACCAACCCTCCATAGCACTCAAGCTTCAAGGTTTAAAAAACACAAAATCTCGCTCAATGGCCATCTCCAAGGTTCTTATCGCCTCAGTCTTCATATATCTGATCGTTCTTCATTCTGCAGAAGTTGATCAGAAGGTAAAACTTCAGTTCTTTTCACTTCCCTAACCTCATCCTTCGGTTCTTCTTTAGCTTTTTTCTTTCCTGTTTTCTGCTTGTTAACCAGAAGATGGAACACATGCATGCAGATTAACTCGAATCAAGCAGCACCTAGTAAAGATTCAGAGAAAATCGGTAATAACCCAGTTGCCATAATTACATGTTCTTGTTCTTGTTCTTGTTCACGTGAATTTTACGATTCTGGTTGTTTCAGATTGTGGAAGCGCATGCATAGCCAGGTGCCAGTTATCTTCCAGGCCAAACCTGTGCCACAGGGCATGTGGAACTTGCTGTGCACGTTGCAGCTGCGTTCCGCCGGGAACCGCTGGTAACTATGATACTTGTCCGTGCTATGCTAGCCTTACCACGCACGGTGGAAGACGCAAGTGTCCTTGAACTAAACTCCTCCGCCGTGAAAAGTGTCTAGCTGGCTCAGTCACTACTCTAAAGTGTTCCATGGGGCTTTTGGTTTATATACGTATGAAACTGAATAAGACTACGTTTTCATGGAAGTTGTAGTTATGCTCTTTGTTATCAATTTGTGGACAGTGTTTGGTTAAATTTGCTTCTTTTTAAATCGTCCCGGTTAATATCTCTTAAGCAAGAATCATACCATTTGGACATAAATATGTTCACTTTACTAATTTACGCTAATAGATTTAACTTAAATAACTAATGATAAATTCTAATTTAAATGTTAAATTTTTTATATATACTTAATTAGGAGTCGCAATAAATTGGTTGAATTTATTAAAATTTTTTAAGACACACCAATAGCAACAATATTTAATTAAAATTTTGTTGAAGTGCGAGATCTCGAACTAAACTTAAGACTCAAATAGGGTTGAATTTATTTAAATTTTTTAAGACTCAGATTAAAATATAAAAAAGTTCAAACTAAACTTAAATTTAATTAGATATAATTTTACTAGACTTTATATTTAGTTGAACCAAATTTCAAAAGAAGGCAATCTACCCAAATAGAAATCTTATGTATTGGTAGCCTTATACAACTCTACAAGGCCTGAAAAAATAAGTAATAATAACTAGAGGCCCAAGTACGATTAGGACGCATTATATTACTTTAATATCATATACCTAAATTAGAATATAATATTTATTTAATATTTGGAGTTTTAATATTCAACTAAAGTAAATGTAAAATCATATTATTTTTTAAGCAATTTGATTGGACCTAGAGCTCTCGATCCTCTTAAGGCTTTATCATTCTTTTTATTTAAAAAATTATTCGAGTGTACAAAAAAATTGTATAAAAAACTTAATTATATAATTATTTTTGATATTTTTATTGTCATTTGAAAATAACCTCTATATTATTCAAGAGTAAAACTGTATACTAGGACTTTTTCAAATTTTACGTGTCAGCAAAATTTTTACTAGGTGTTGTTGATGTTTTTATTGATTGTTATTATTAAATAAAATATTATTTTGTACAAAATAATATATTTTATTTATATATATATTCACATAACTTTTGCCGATGTACAATTCTTGTTTCGTTGCCTTGTTTAAAAGCAAAGAAATAGTCCCTCAAATAGAATTTACCAACTTTTTATATCGAATTAGAAGTTAAATCAGTAAGATAAAAAATTTAAAATTTAAAAAGTTCATCCAGTATTAAATTACTTAGAATTTAAAATATGATTAAAATTTTGAAGTTTAATAAAAATAAAATCTGGTAAATAAAAATTAATTGATTAATTATAATTTATAAAATTAATTAATTTCGATAGTATTAGGTAAATTAAATTGAAAAGTTAGATATTGAATTACAAAATTTACCGGTTTAAAATTTTTAATACTAAATTAATCAGAGCAATTTAATTTTTTAATAATTGGATTTTACCGAACACCAAAATAATTTTTTAATAATTGAAATTTACTCGACAGCAAAGAACACGTACCAAAAGATTATTCCCAAAGTTATTGATGTGCACGGCACGCAGGCTACAGTTCAATTACACTACCAAATCTAGTACGACCTTTATCAGTCATGTAAATGAAATTGGCATAGCTATTTGGAAACTTTAAATTTATCATCTGAAGAAAGAATATGCTATAAAGAGCAAGGACGTGGCATTAACTTCCAGTTGAATTTTGCATCATGGTAGGTATAACATATAATTGCATATACTATTTTTATTTAATAATGAAGAAGCCCCTAATTATTATTTCTTTAAGTATACATTACAATAATTTTTTAAATAAAAATCATAGTCTATAAATTATGTTTTCAGTCTTTTTGTCTCTTAACTTAAGTCATAAGTTACATATATTAGACTTAAATTCAAATTCAGGTGTTATAAAATTTAGATTTAATTAAACTTACTGTTATCTTTAAAAGGGATAATAGATTAAAGTTTTTCAGATTTTTCAGTTTAATATTAAAATTCTAAAGTTTTTAATTTAGTAATTAACTTTTTAAAATTTATATGAATTAGGTCAAAATATTATTTCTATTAAAATAACATGTCTATTAAATATTACATAAATCTTTATTTATTAACCACGTCAGTAAAAACAACGTTTTGATATAACTTATACGGATCTTACCAACTATACGACCTATTGAGTTAATATTTTGATCAATAATTGAAATGAATTTTAAAATATTAATCATTAAATTAAATATTTTAGAAAATTTAGTACTAAATTGAAAATTTTTTAGAAGGTTAGACACTTTTAAATTTATTATCTCTTTCTTAAATATATTTTTTAATATCTTATAAATGATTATGAGAAACGAAATAATAATGAATTATGAAGCAATGCGCTTTATGATTATACCACTTTGAGTTAATTTTTTATAGTTGTTTAATAGTAATAAAAAAATTATTGTATTAAAATATTACTTTTTATTATTTATAATAATAATAACGGTTAATAATTACTAAAATTGGATACAAAACTTTTTTTCTAATTTACTCCTACTCTATACTAACATCTTCCTCTCCTCTAAGTAGTCTTCGTTATAAATACACACCCATTTACCTCACCCTCCATCTACACCAGACCTATCTTTGAAAGTTATAAGGTCAATACTTGAAGCAATGGCCCTCTTGAAAGCCCTACCATTTCTTCTCTTAGTCCTCCATCTCGTTGAATCTAATCAAATGGTAACGCTTCCATTTCCAAGCTAGAAACATCACAAAGAAGCACCATCACATGTCATGGTTGTTCTGATATCGCGTTTTATTGTTTCAGGTGATCAAAACCGTCCTGGAAACTCCAACTCCAACTCCTTCTCCTTCTCCTCTTTCACAGCATATAGGTATGTGACATGAAACAGTACATAACCCTTCAATGACTTCTTCTTCTTCTTCAGAATCTTTACTGAAGCTTTTGGGTGCTGGTTTTATATCAGATTGCGACGCAGCTTGTGATGCGAGGTGTCAATTGTCGTCGAGACCACATCTGTGCAAGCGAGCCTGTGGGACGTGTTGTGCTCGTTGTGACTGTGTTCCTCCGGGAACTTCTGGGAACTACGATGCTTGCCCTTGCTACGCCAACATGACGACTCATGGTGGTAGGCACAAGTGTCCCTGAACCGAAGAAAGAAATTAACCTGTTGTTATGCTCTGCTCTTTAATCGCAGTGAAGCATCTTAGCTTCTAATGCTTACAAGAATTGGATTATAAAGAGAACAAATTATAAATAAGAGAAGATTTAATGTAAAATCTCAAAAATTAAAGAATTAAAATTTGAATGTATTATCATTGAATTGGAGAAACTAACTCTGCTTTGTGTGTATATATAGATTCGAAACGTAAATGGTTCTTTCACATTTAGCTAGTGAGATATGGTAATTAAATGCGTTTAGCATTCATTTATAAGTATCGTGTCATTGTCGGATTGGTCTGCAGAAAAAAGGGCTTATAATTCCATAAATTAAAAATTGAAAACCCAATAAATAATAGGTTATAAGATGGATCGGACTTCCTGTGGGATGGGAACACACCTCCTTCCAAATTGGGCCTGAAACTTACTGTCTAAAAGCATTCAGAATAGTAAGAGAGTCCAACCCCATTTGAACAATCGAAAATCAAATCAAATTTAAATTAATTATGTCTTAAGTCGGACTTGTATTCGAGAGAATTGCCGACTTAAATAGCCGGTTGGTGAAGGATAAGTCTGTTGGTTAACTGGAAAGGATATTAGATAGGCTCCATACTTCAATCTCACTCAAATTTGAATTTCAATTAAATCGAATAGTCGAATTCTCCTAAAATTGTAAAAGAACTTTCTCCTAAACTTTTTTATTAAAAATTCATTATGTCACAAAGCTTTCCGAACATATAAAAATCATAAAAGAGTTGGATTGTGATTAGAGATTATTTTTTAAGTTTAATAACTTTAAATATGATGAGTCAAAATAAAAGTATTTGTAAATATTAATTAAACTAAATTTATCATTTAATTACCTATTATTAATCAAGTAGATCATTTAATAAAACTAGTTGTTTAAGAATGATTTCATTCGCTTTATTCAATTTTTAGGGAAAAATAATAAGTGTGGCTTTACTCTTGTTAAAATAGATAAGCATATAAATGGATTAGAAAATAAAGAATTAGGTTTAATAATTTTTGATCAAATCAATCTAATCAGATATAAATGAGTTAAGTTCGAGTTGATCAAATTTTGAATCGAATTCAAGTTTTGAGAATTAGTTTAAGATCTCATTAAAATGACATGAATGACTTGATTTTCATTTTGAAACATTAAATAAAAATAATTTTTATTTTACTTCTTAAATCGACTTTATTTTAATTTATAAATTTAAAATTAAAATAATATCATTTAAAAAAGGTTAAATTTAGGCTATACACTTCATATCTAATCAAAAACAATCAAGATGAATTCCACCTAATCCATCTTATTACTATCCTAAAAAGACAAGTATGTTTATCTAGAGTGTGTAGGGACAGGCTAAGTTCAAGAATAGAGAACATTTAATATCGCAAGAGGACATGTTGAAGATATTGGGGTCTTTGCTTCGAGTTCAGTGTTTTGCTAGCATCACCATTGCATCTAATCACGAGGAGTAAAAAGGAAGAAAAAAGAATAAAAAAGATAAAAACTTAATTGTACTCCACTTTGCAATTGCCCAAAAACTTGGACTCTTTACTTCTAGTAAATATTTACTTACTATTAGAGATAGCTTTGTTTTGTTAAATGAATTATTTAAGATATAGAATCATTATAACAATAATACTCACTAAAAGTTTCACGTGAAGTTCGAAAAAATTTAATGCTACGTAACCCTATTCTTATCTGATCGAGATATTACTTATGCATAAATAAAAATATAAAAATATGTAATAAAATGTATAATATAATAGATAAAAATAAGGTTAGAAAATTTACGTATGTTTAAAGAATATTTATTATTCACTTAAAAAAATAATTATTAAAAGAAGTCTTAAATAGTTAAATGTACTTAACTCCCAATTAAATGCTACAAGCATTGCACCGAAATTATAAGAAAAAAGGGCCACCCTATTGAATGGTCCCAACAGTAGCACAAAAAGAGAGGCTCAGTCCCACCCACAGCCTTAACCAAGTATTGTAATTTGTAACTAACATTCAACTATCACATTACTTGTCATATTTAAGTTGTGCTTTTTAATATTTTTATAACGAAAAAATAGTAATTCATATTTTTTAGCCTATGCTGTTTAAACCATTAAATATATGTAATTATTTATAAACTATATTTTCAAATAGATTACTTTATCAAGCGAGTAATATAATTAAATAATCGGTTCAATTTTATTTATAAGTAAAATACATAATTCTTAGTTTAAGAAATTTCAAAACATTTTTATAATTTTCAAAATTTTCGGAGAAATTATTTCTAGTTTTAAGCTTTTCAGAAAAATCCCATTCTTTTAAACTTGAATTGAATTGATTAAACCTGATTTTAAAATAATAATTTATTATAATTATATTAAATTATTATTTTAAGTTAAATCTAACTAATTTGGTCCTATTTAAGAGCTGAATTGAGTTATAATATTAGTGATATATGATAGTCTATATCTGATGTAAATATTACATGTGTTTTTGTTATTTTTTAACTTTTTTAAAATTAAAATTTTAAAAATTTCAAAATTGAATGTGAAATTTATTATAAATAATAGGTAAAAGACAAATTTCTCTTATAATTTAACAAAATTTAAAAAAGTTAAAATGCAAAAATTATCATAAATAAAGTGTAGACGATAAAAAATTTTCTTATAATTTAACAAAATTAACATAAATTTCGCTTATAGTTTAACAAAATTTTAAAAAATTACCCTTTAATTATAATAATTTTCATATTCATTTCTCGTATTTTTTAATTAAAGATGGAAATAATATTTGAGTCGAATCATCTCACGACTTAATCCAACTCTTTATAAACAACTCGGATTTGATACGAATCCGATTGAATTAATACCGAAACATGTTATTTAATCCATTCAATTAGGATTAAACGAGCTTCTTAATTCGACCCAAAATAGGATTAACTTGAGTTTAATTCGTCACTTGGGGTCTAGACTGATCAAATCTGCCATCGCCTGTCAGATAACGAGCTCCAACCGCTTTTTGATGTCTTTATTCTGCTGAGAGTCATGCATCGCTCATGATAGGTGCCACTTCGAATTGCAGAGAATCAAATCATCATTCACACAATTAATCGTCACTTTCTCTCCAATTAATCGCCGAGTTCATCCCAGTCTTCCCTCGTGAGAGGAGTGCGGCCTTTTGCAGAACCTCACGTCGCGCATTTTTTCAGTTCGTTCTTTCTAAGAGAAATCATACGCAGCATTCCGTTTTGTGTACATTTGTTATAGCGCGTCCTTTGCACTTCCGCTAGTCTCACCCTCTAATGGGTGGCGCGTGCACACTACTACCTAGCAAAAGCTAGTGAACGCTGCTGATGGGAACAAAATATCTACATTTTTTATGGCAGAAAACATCAGTCTACTTTCTCTTCAAAAGCGTACGACGGTATTCCACGTGCCACGTGGCGGACTCAAGGGAGTTCTAAAACCATGGCCGTTGATGTTAAGGAGTGATCCAACGGCTGCAAGATGCTGACGAGAAGTGGTGGGCCTAGTCCGACGTGGCTGACACGTGTGAATTCCTAAATTTGAGAAAATCGGACGGCTGGTAACAGCCGATCAGGCTAGGGAATGACGTGAGAACTGAGACTTAGTGGCGTCTATGGACTATACATAAAATGAAGGTGGCCGTTTTATGATGCATTAAAGCTTCTTGTTTATGGCGTGAAAAGCTTCGGTACTTCCGTCTTTTGGGTGTCTGTGAGCTTGAAGGAGACAATGGAAGTGAGAAAAAAAGTGAAGGTTCGAAGGGTTTTTCATGGGTGAAATAGAAAACGCCGAGAGAAGGGAGAGCTTAGCTTTTCTTTTCTTTTATTTTGGTGTCCTTCACAGTTCATACACACAGAGTGTATCTTTGTATCTCTTTTTGTCTTCTCTCTTTTATACGCTTTTTTGAAGAACTTGATTCTCTAAACACAGCAAATGAATTGCTTTCTCTTCTTCTACGTGTCTTTGCTTTTTGATCTCTTCTCACTTTTCACCTTCTTCTTCTTCAGAACATAGAAGTAGAGATCTTTCCGTAGCTTTTAAGTCCAACAGAGAAAGAAATGGGGAGAAGCAGAGAGTTGTCTGGGAAATAAGTTGATACTTGATACCCAAAATTGTTTTTGGGTTTTAAACGTTTACGCATTTCGCTACTAACTTAGCCACAAATTTTTTCTGTATGTTTCTCTCCCAATGTTGATTCTGTTTGGGTTCGTTTCTTGAGCCTTTGAAAGAGATAAAGTAGTAGTGATTCATAGACACTGGTTTTTTCTTTTTTTCTGAGGGAAGAGTAAAAAAAAAAAAAAGGATCTGGGTTCGGCTTATTTGGATCGATTTTCTAGGCCTAAGAAGGCGCTTTCAAGAAGCAGATGCTGCAGGTGGAGCGTTATGATTAAGATGATAGAAACAGACAAAAGTAGGGATGTGAGGCGTGAAGCGAGTCGGTTCTCGCGACAGACTAAGCAATCTGGAACCAAGCTCCTTAATGGTGAATTTACTTCACTCTCCTTTTCATGTATATATTCTGGTCCCCTAATTTCACTACTCTTAACCGAAACTAAAGAATATGTAAGCAAAATCCAAATCCCATCTTGTCGTCATCTGGATATTCCTCTTCGGCTTTGTTGATAAGAGTTTTCTTCTCACCGTTTGCTAGTTTTTGCTGTTATCGTTGTCGTTGTTCATTGTTTGCTCTTTGTTTTTTGTTTCAAAAAGGTTTAAACGGTACTGGTAGTGGTTGTGACGTTGCGTCTTTGAAGAAATCGAAGAAACAGAGACGCAAGAGATTGATTGGGGTTACTAGAGCCAGTTCGAGCTACGAAGAGAATTGCGAAATGGGTCATCGAGTTTCGGATCAAGACGAAGAGATTCCTCCGCAACAAGCTCCATCTACGAGTAGAGTTGGTACCAACAAGCGGTTTAAGCTACCCAGAAAGGTTTAAGCACTGTTCTTTATTTTGTTACGATTTTTTCCAAAAAGTTCCAATCGAACTTCTTCCAATTTGCATTTTGCAGCAGTTTCTTGATGACTGCAATGGCGTTGATCACCCTTCTGTTCCTCGTAAACTGCGTTCAGGTCTGTGATTTGCTAGAAATGGAAGTACTTTCACTTCTCTCTCCAGTCTGGTCACTTTTCTTTTGCTGTTGCTTCCCATTTTACTTTTGATGTTTTAGCTTCTCTGTTTTGGTTAAATTACAGAGGTCTCTGGTTTTCAGATGGAGGGCTGTACGGTAGTTGGATCTTTCTGTGAAGTTTCGTGGTTTTTGTTTTTGCTTGCTAAGTATTTTGATTGCAACTGAAGCAAAACTGAAAGCTTTTTGCTTTTTGCTTTTTTTCTCTTTTTGTGGACTCAAGATTCTTTTTGTTTCCTTTTCAGTTCCAATTCATATCTTTATGTTGCGGCAGCTTTTGTGCCTCGTTGATACTTTCGAAATGACTTGATATTCTTTCATATCTTCTCATCTTTTGTAATTTTTAATCGCAGGAGATACTTAAACTTTCTTATGAATCATAAAGACGGGTTCTTTTCCTTTTTATTTTATTTTCTTATGATGTTATTTATATATATATATATATATATATATAAAAGCCAAAGTTGGTGTTTTTTCTTTTATGGTTTGTATTAACTCTTGGAGTTATATTTGTACTAAAATTTATAGCCAAGAAGAAACGCACTAGGGAATCTATTTTGCCACCTTTTCATGGTTCAAAGAAGCTCAACCAAACCAATGGCAGACTGGAGAGGGATGGTGTAAAGAAATGGAAAGTGAACATGGTTAGTCAGATAACTTTAGATACGAAATTTAGTGTCTTTTGTCCTTTTCTCTTTTATACTGGGAATTCACGGTTGGCGACTTTTCGAGTGCGTACTGAGTAAATTCAATTTTCATTCTTTATCTATGGAGCATTTTGATTTACTTGAATTGCTTTTATAGAAATAACGAGTCCTAGTGTTTTACACTGAACAGAGTTTTTGTGGGCCAATAACCAAAGATGAGGAAGAAGTGGTGGAGACCTTGTATGCGTTGGCTGGAATGTTCCTAGACAATGGACCCAGCATTAGGAGTGAACAGGAAGATTCCTCATTACATGAGTTGCATTCTGCTTTGCCAGAGGCTAGTGAGAACATTCCAGCATTGGAAGGTACTGTGAAATTTCTGTAATCTTTGACCAAATCCCTTCTGTTGAATGTGTTACAGACTAATGGTTTTTGGATTCTGTGGTTGTAAACAAAGAATTCAACTTGGATCGCATGTTGAGAGGTGATGAGTCTGGAGATCCCAATCCCGATCCCGGCGGAGAAGAAGTACTAGAGGTAGTTGTCAATAAGGAGTCCAGCGTTCAAGAACTGCCTAACCAGCCCAAAAACGAAGCACTTTTGACAGAATTAGACACTTCGGTTGGTTGTTCAAAGCGTGAGGAAGGCATGTCAGTTTGCGACCCGGTTGATTTCAGCATCCCGCATCCGCCTAACCGTGATACTTGGTATGCTTTTTACCGTTTTAGTAGATTCATGATGGTTTAAGTTCCTTCCTTTTCCTGCATTGTTATGTAATAATTTTGCATCATAATGCAGCACAATTAAGCAACCCGCAGACCTGGAGATTCTACTACCTATTTCAAAATCAGAGATTGCACTGCGGCTGGTGAGACAAATTTCCTAGTCTAGGCCGATTGTTTGTATTTACAGATATTGCAGTTTTAACTCCATTTCCTTTTTTCTTTTGGGACCCTTTTAGACCACAGAGAAACAGCCAGATCAACAAATTAAAACCGAAGAATCCGATAGGAAAGGTAAATCACCTATTGCATACTACACGACTTGGATCATAGCACTACTTAATCAAGTTGTATAACATTACTGACTACCTGATAATTCTACCTGAAGGTCCGGTATTGTTGTCAGGCTTTTCTTCAACAGTGTCAAGTGGTCCGAGGAGTTGTGGTCCATCATCACAGTAATTTTCATTCTTTCTTTCGATTTGGCACTTCTCTAATATTTTTTTTCCCCATTCATCTAGCATTTCTATTTTCGCAGATCCTCCTTTGCAAAAATTCCATTATGGTTGGATACTGCTATCTGCTCCACCAGACCTCGTTTATCACAAAATTTTTCTTCACCAGGGAAGGTAGTTACGAGTATCATTTTCTGTACCGTTTAGTCTTCAATTGCCTATCTGTTTGTTTAGTGTTTACTTCTTCAAGCTGCTCATTTAGATTGCACCGGTGAGCTGTGAATCTTATAGGTTCAGCTCAAAACTGATAGAGCATCATGGAGAAGGTGTGCCACTCATTGCCATATAAGTCGGTTTATCAAGTTTCTACAGATGTCGGAGAGAAAGGACGACTTGGCATCGCACTCCCATCAGCTCAAACAACATAATGTTTTAAACCAAGGCGCACTTATGACAATAAATGACTTAAACAGCATGAGAAATGCATCCAGTGATGCTGCTGAGATCACTGAGAATAACCTTACTGAAGCTAGAACTGGCATTCTTGAATCCCTTAGACTTTGCAAAGACCAGCCACAGGCTTCTCGGGCATCAGGGACATACAATTCGCAGAAGCAGGTACTTTTGCGTTCAGTTTCAATGGCTTTTAACTATCCGATCTGCACTCTAACCGGTTTTTGCTATTTTTCTTTCCAGAGTTTCGATTTCTTGTCATTGTCAGCTGGTGGTACCGGTGTAGAAGCTAATAATACTTTTAGTAGGGCTATGAACGGATCAGAACCACTGACACAACTGCAATATCCTTATATGCACGTGCAGGTGCGACATTCCCCGAATTTACCGCCATTCTCCGTGTCTCAACACCCCGCTGCTTATCCTGATCAACCTTCAGCTGCAGCTGTGAAACAGGTCTTGCTCTTGCAATCGATTGTTAGAAGAGTTTGTTTCAAAGTTTCATTTATAATCCCATTCAATGAATTAGAATAATGTCTTTTCTGTTTTCCTGAACTAAGGGAGCAGTCATCAAGGTAGGTTTAACATGACAACCATTTTATGTTTAACTGCCACCCACTTTCATGAACTTTGGAACTTGCACCAACTTCTGTTAGTAGTCTCCCTGCTCCTTGTTAGATTGCCTTGTAAGTAGGGGTGGTGATTTTAAATTCTGAAGCCTATTTCCGATACCCGAATTCAATCCCAAATCTCGTATCCGGACTTTTTGTCACCTCTGCTTGTAAGTTTATCATATTACACACTTGCATTGATTGATTGTAGGCCCAGCTTCAGCTACCCACTTATCTTGGAAACTCATTCTATGGTCTTCATGCAACTACTGTGCCCTTGGCAAAGCAGCAGTTACAGCATCAACAACAGCAACACAAGAAACAGTTTTGGGCCGCCCAGTTGTCTGCTCAATACAGAAATGTTGGAACTTCTGGGGGCATGGCTCAGTTTCCGGGTTGGCAAAAGAGCCAAGAGTTGCATACGACAACACAACATGCACAGTTCATTATATCACCTACTCCTTCACCACCAGTTGAAGTATTAAGTTCCAAGTACCATAACATCTCTCAACAACAACATCATCTTATGACCTTTCCTTCGACATTACCTCATGCAAGGATCAAAAAACAAGATCACCATCTTTCTTCTGTTTATGAAGAAACTGGAGGTGGGTTTCGATCCAGTGGACTGCTACCGCTGCAGTTACTCTAATCAGCACCTACGGTAACAGGTTCGGATCAAAAGCCAAAACATTTCCTCATTCACAAAGAGGAGGTCTGTAACTAGGTAGGAGATTGCAGAGCATGATCAAGCAGGAAATAAACCACTAAGGTAAAAATCAAGACGGAAAGAGACTAGTCACTGGAAGTGAGCTGCTATGCAATGCTCCAAGGTGTTCTGTTCTACATCCTGCATAGAATATCGTAATCTTCTTTTAAATGAACATAGTGCTGTTATATTTTTGATACTGACATATGAAGTTAAGTGAATACTAAAGAAGATTGAATTTGCCCATGTTACAATCAACTTTCCACGAGAATCACATTCAAGTCGTGTTCAGCTTGGTGAGGCAACGTTAGGAGTATGTATTCGTATAGTAATTGTTTACTACTAGGAGAAAGGTTTCACAAGCAGTTCAAAGATCTTCAATCTTCCTGAATTGTACATTTCGAATATAGATGGATCAACAATTAAAATGGAGATGAAAAGATAAACAAGCAGATGTCTTTCTGGCACAAAGGTGAACCGGCAAAAAGACCAAAAAATGTAAGAATCCATTTAGTCACTCTTAAAACAAATATAAGCCTACTCTAGTTTCTCCAACTCTCCCAGTCGCTCTATGATGGCCTGCATGCAAACAAGAATTTAAGAATTAGAAGTAGATTCCAAAATGTTGAAGTGTTTGAACCCGGAATGACACAGTTAGGGAATGAAATAGAGGGTGAAAGGGCAGCGGCCATAGGATGTTACGACATAAGCACATATTTCTTCAACTTCTAACACAAAGGGTAACGTTAGTAAGACGTGTTTCTATTGATCATCTATAACTGTTATTAACACAAGGATGCCAAATGATACTCACCCTCTTGCTAGTCTCCTGAAGCTCCCCAGCAAGAATGAATTCATCAAGAATCAAATAAACCTAAGGAAAGAGATTTGAAGATTTTAAAAAGCAATGATGGCATAACAAAAGCATTTGCTCACAATGGCAAAGAAAGCCATTACAAAAGCATGCAAGCTTATAAGAATGTTACTACTTTATGCAATTGAATTAGAAAACTCCATTGAAAGGAACCATTAGAATAAAGCAAAACTGAAGGGTGGAATATCCACCTCTCCAGTATTTCCCATCTTGGAACCAATTTTATGCAATTATAATTAGCTAAAACAATAGTTGAAACAGTCAAAAATTTTTATGCACAAGGATCAGTGCCACTAGAAGTCTTATGTCAAAGATTTAGGAACCAAATACTAATATAGGATCTCATAACTAGTCAAATGAGTATCAATATCATACGATAGAAGAAGGAAGAACAAAGCATTGAATTAATAAGCAAACAAAGCAAATATGAAGAAGAAAAAGTAGACAAACCTTGTGAAAATTAAATACAAGATCTAGCTCACAAACATTGCTGAAGAAATGATCCAATATCTCCACAAACAAATGGATGCACTCTAAGTAAGCCAATTCATTGTCCGTGATGTCCACGCACAACGAGAAGAATAAGCCAGCATAACGTCTGTAGATAACCTTGTGTGTACGAAACTACCAGAAGAACATTTACAAGATTCTTAACAGATCATTCTTTAAAGAACTGAACTATTTGATAATAACAATTTTTTACAATCCCAATTTCAAAAGGATCAAGGATATCAATCAAAGGGCTTGAATCATCTCACGTAATTTCTCGTAATTAACCGAAACACTTGGGGAATAAGAACCAACCTCAACGAAATTTGTGAACTTGGCGTCTCTATTAACCACCAAACGATGAACCTATACAAGAAAAAGCACTAACATCAATATAAAAAACATTTTAAATTGACAAGAAAAGAGGGAAAAAATGGGAAATTTTCGGTTACATCGTGTTCGACTTTGTGCTTCTCAGAATCTTCGAGGGGAACGTAGTATTTAGCAAGACGAGTCTTGCCTTGCCTGTTTTGAAGAAGTATGAATCGGATCTGCAAAGTTCATAGATATCACCACAAAATCACAATAAAAATTCCCGAGTAATTCGCTAAAAGCAATTCTAAGCCCTACCATTCTCAACTTTATCGATAGATCAAAAACAAAGGGCTAACCCGGAAAGAAGAGGGATTAGGGATTGTATAAATGAATTTTCCAGATTTTAATTGTTCTTCATTGTGCAAGGTTAAAGCTTTCGAATTGAAATGTCAAATTCGGAAAAGTCAATAGCTCGCGATTAGTGGCGAGTGTTTTGACAATCTGAAGTATAGACCATGGATTTGCCTGACTAGCAATGTTATGGTTGATCTGACTTTTAATCTACGGCTGTTGTGACTTGTTTACCCGATTGAGTCCATGTGTGTACGATGCATCCGAGTCGAGGAACTTCTCACTTGACTGTTTCTGTTTGGTGCCTGGGAATTCCTTTCAAAGTGCGTTTTACAAGAAATTCCACCAAATACTTTTTTAATAAAAATCCTTTCCCTCCTGATTTTAATTTTATTAAATAATAAGTATAAATTAATATTGTTAATTAATAAAATATAGCCATAAATCATTTCTAACATCGATAATAAAATAACAACAACAACAACAATAATTGAATAAAAATTTCATTCAAATGCAAGGTCCGTGAAAATCTAGTAATGTACAGTCTTGATAACAAAATATGTAATTCATTAGACTTTATCTATTTATTTATAGTAACAAAGCAACATAATATTTCATAATAAAAATATGTAAAATTTTCTTTTAAGTTGAGTTTTAGAATATTTTATTTAATTTAATGCATGCAAAAATTTTTGGTGAAATAAAGTCATTTCCCTGGTAATAAAATAGTAATTATTAAATTCTTTTTCTATTATTATAAAATTAAATTTTTTTATATTAACTAATACTTTATACACATTAATTAAATACTTGAGGATGGATTGTACAAGTTGCTTACGATCACAAGTTCAAGTTACGAAAATAGCATCTTTGTAAATATACAAGGGAAGACTGTGTACATTATGACCCTCTCTCGATTCCCGCAAAGTGAGGAGCCTTGTGCATTAGATACATTAACCTTTTTTTAATTAAATATACTCAAAATGTACTACTAAAATCAATAATAAAATATTCTCAAATATGTAATTCATTAGATTTAGTCCATTTATTTACAACAAAAGAATATTATTATATTTTATAATGAAAAATATTGAAAGCATTTAAACTACATCAGTATATATAAAATAATTATATATTAAAATTATATAATTCTTATATTAAATACTAAGCATAAGTTTAAAGGTAACCAAAATCTAATAAATGCATTTATTATATACCTATTAATCAAAAGTTTTTATCATTTTAATTATTTAAATGATGGTATATCAAAAATAAAATTGCGTTAAATTTATAAATGTTAACCATATTAGATTTATTAATAATAATTTATTTAAAATAATAAAATTAAAAATATATATTAGAAATTAAGGGCCTTTGGATACGATGTTTTAAGTTGATCAATCCCTTTCATTATCCGAAACATTGGGCCTTTCTGACTCAATAGACACACCAACTCTTCAGCTTCACATTCAAACATTGGAAATGTACGGAATTCAAGTGAAGTGGACGCGAAGTAACGAAGCTTCCCTGACCCAAAGAGTGATATTTCTTATGCTCCCTTAGGCCCCAACTAGCCCCTATCTATCAAATCCAGTTTAAAAGACCATCCTTGTCTGCAAGCTCTCTTTCTCCACCATGGAAAGCGAAGAAGGAGTGACAGTCATTAAAAGATCAGAGATCGATACAAGACCTCCATTTCGTTCCGTTAAAGAAGCTGTTACGTTGTTCGGAGAGAAGGTTTTGGCCGGAGAGCTGTATGCGAATAAGCTCAAAGAGGTAACTTTTGAAGGTTTTAGTCTTACTTAAATCTCGCATCTCAACAGAATTCTTGCTGTAGTTTGTGATTATGGAGGATTATGTTTAGTGTTTGGGTGCTGATCAGAAGTATACATGATTGTTCGATTTCTTTGTCTGTTCTGTTCTTTGTCAGTACTAACCCTTTGTTCCATCACTGATACATATGCTTACTTGCAACAGAAATTTCACTTTTTAGTTTAGCTACTTATGCCTACGGGGCGGTTGGTTTGGTTTGTAAGCAAGGATCTATAACGTTCAACATCGGCTCATATATGATACTTAAATTATTTTAATCCTTTTTTTTATTTAACTTTTTTTAACTTTTTGATTTTATTAATTATTTTGTTATTTAAGATATTAACAAAGAGGGAGAACGAATTATAAAATACTAAGATCTTTTAAGTTTAGTGTTTAATATTTTTAAATTTTGAATTGTTTTTAAAATATTAAAAATAAAATAACTTCATTTTAAAAAGTATTTTAATTAATTTTTATTGATATAATTAACCAATCACACGAGAATTAATAATTGTAATAACTATATATCATCTTTTTTATTTTATAATTTATTATAAAAATAATTGCAATTTAAATACATATTTATTAATATTTTGCAACAAAAGATATAAAAATTACGTTAATGATTACGAAAATTTACTTAATTACTTTAAATATCAAATTTCACTTGTTTTGGAAATTATATTTAATATAAATTATCTAATTTTAAAAATTTTAGTAATAAGTAAACTCCAAGTAACTTGACCTTCTTTACTCTGTTTTCTAGATGCGCCTAGAAGGAACTGAAAATGGGCGGGTTGGTTCCGAGCTTGGGATCATTACAGCAGAGCTGGAAGAGACAAAACAAGTCCTTGAAAGGGCAAAAGAAGAAAGTATGGCGATGGCAGGTTGCATTTCTTCTCTGAAGGAAGAACTCGAGAGAACAAAGCGAGAGCTCCAGCAACTGAAGGAACGCAAAACCGAAAAGCAAGTGAGCACAGAAACAGAAGAAGAGGCGAAGATTGCTGTGAAAGCGCCGACGAAGTTTGAAGGAGTTGAGTTTCAGAAGAAGAGATACGTAACTTTTGCGAACCCTCCCGCTCTAGTAGCTCAAGTCAGGGTTCCACCAGGAGTTGAAACACTCGAGAGACACCCTTCTCTTAGGAGGAAGAAGAAGAAGCCATTAATTCCTCTGATAGGAGGAATTTTCTCGAAGAAGAAAGGGGGAGGTCAAGGCGTTTCGCCGAGAGAAGCGTAAGCATATTTTCAGTTATTTCAATACGGTTTTTAGTTACAATCCAAGAATCGAAGATAGAAAAAAGGAAGATTTTAATTATAGCTGAAATTTACGGGAAAAAAAAATGTTTAGTGCGTGTTTGATATTCACGTAATAAGATAAGTGATATTGAATATGTAAGAATTCTTTTATTTTGATTATTTACAATTTTGTAAATATTATTTAAATTTAATCTCTCGTAACTAATTTATGTCGAGGAAATTTTTGATATCTTCGAAAAATTATAAAACAGTAAAATAAATATTTAATATGATTAAAAATTTTAATCTTCAAATAAAAGAAATTCTAATATTAATTTAATTAAATAAATTTAAATTAAGAATTCGTTAGAAAAACAACTGAACTCTCATAAAAAATATTATTACATTCAATTTTTGATATACTTATTTATATTTTTTAAAATGTAAAATACAATAAAAATATCTCATAATCAATTTATAAAAATACCTCGAAAGTAAAATCGTCCACTGTCTTAGAACATGATACATTTGTAATAGAAGATTTATACTTTTAATTTCAGAAAAGGGGCTTACGTCTATTATAAATTGGCATGTAAATTTAAGGAAAAATTTGAAAATAGGCGCTGCGAAGAGACAAAAAGAGCGAGCGACAGCCGACAGAGAGCCCCACTGGAAAAGTACAGATTTGCAAGAAGCGAGAACGTGGTTGTTAAGAAAGAGTTACGAGTGCTGGGGTTGAGACAATAGTTACGTAAGACAACCATAATTGTGTCTTGTACTTTCAGGTCCAAAACTTAAAAGATCAGAACCACTGTGTGGTTTGGACTTTGGACTTAAACCACCGAATCACCGATCTTTAATGAACATTTAATCAAACGGTAATGCTAGATTTAGAAGATAATAGACAACACTTTGTCGATCTATATCGACTTTTTAGTGATCAGGGGCAGAGTTTTAGGCATGATCAACAATGGATCGGGTCATATATGGTTTTGGTCGAATTTAAGCCTGAAACTAAAACAAATTAGTTTAAGTTTGATCATATTTAATTACGCTCTGTATTAAATTAGTTTTAAATTTTTAATTCTTTGTATTTTAAACTAGATTTAAATGATTTATGTCAAACTGATATTATGTTAAAAATTTTAGACCGGCTAATTTTTTACTTTGATTTTTAACTTTTTTATTCAATTTACTTGAATAATCATAATATCACTCAATATATTAAATTATTATCAGTCAATTTTTATAAATTAATCAAAATTTATAAATTAAAATATATAAATAAATTTTTACTTAGCAATATCTCTTTTCAATTAAACTTTAACTTAAAGATGATATGTTTCAATCATATTTCAAAATTTTCAATTTTATTTAATCTTAAACTAATTTTATTACTGTTTAATATCAGTTAAACCTTTTAAATCTTAAATCACTTAAAAATATTAACTTTTATTTTAAAGTTCAAGTTTGACTAAAAAAAAGTTAATTTTAATTTTAAGAATTAAATTTAATGTATCATCAAAAGTATTTTATAGTATAAGAGAATTCATGATGATAAATTATTTGGTGGCAGGAGCGAATTCAGGACAATTTGGCCTAAAAAATTAAATTTAGATTGATCGATAACCACCAATTATATCAAATTCAATTTAAAAAAAAACATAAACAAGCATAATGTCAGTTTATAACAAGTGGCATGTAAAATTCTAAAGTTACATAAACCTAATCCATTTTCAAAAACTTCAAAGATAACTTATTTTAACAAATTTTGGATTAATTACGATAACAACAACAACATTCAATTTAAATTCCACTAAGACACGAAATCTTGAGAGGTTTAGTAATACGCAACCTTACCCTTAACTAATAAAAAATTTGTTTCCAAAAAACTTTTTTTTTTGATTCATTAATTAAGCTGAATTTTGATAAAAACACATATAAGTTTGATATATCTTGCAACTTTACAATGACAAAAAATAAGAAATGTCATTCAAATTCCGATTTTAATTTTGAGAATTAATCCACTGCACGCAATTCAAAGGACTGAATAATTTAATAAATAACTGCAATTTAAAAAAAAATAATCTTGATTCAACTTTGTTTTCATCTACTTGGTTCTTTGGCAATGGATGTGATTCGATTTTGATAATGGTGGAGACAGTGACCAGCATCCACCTTCTACGTTCAACTAACCACCAATAATCTGATGAACAAATCACAACTTTCTTGTGTGGAGAGGTTGTGACTATTGCTGAGGTATTAAACTCCATGGGTCCTGAGGCCAGACTGGTCAGTTATGGGTAGTCTGCTTTTAATACATATCTGCAGGTAAGTGTTTTTCCAGGATAATTTGTAACATGTTTCAAAAAGTTTTCACCTTTAAACTTGCTATTTAATAAAAGTATGGAATCGAAGTTTTTAATTATTAGCTCAATAAATTTTGTATGTTCTAAATAATTAATTTAATAGATTTCTAATGCTTATTGATTAATTTAGGTAAAATATAAGTTAAATATCAATTCATTACCTACAATCAAAAGTGACAATTTTGGTCAATCTCGATTTAACTTGAAATTAATAGGTCATGTTGATCACATTTTGAGCTAAGTTCGATCTTGAGGAACTTGCTTGAGGCCTGGTTCGAAATGGATCAAACAATCTAATACTTTCTTAAAAAATGACGATGTTTTTAAAAAATTTCTCATAACGATATCATTTTGGTCAATAAGTTTAAAACTTATATACCGGAACTTAAAATTAAATGGCGCTATAATAGGCCGAGTCTAACTTTTGTGTCATCTTATGGGAAGATCAAGTCGAAATGGTGATATGCTAGACCAAGGCTCAAACTTGAACAGTCTACTCAACTCTTGGCTCGAACGATTTAACCTGTTTGGCCTCTTCCTCAAAACGATACTATTTTATAATCTTTTTAAAATGTCAAATTATTTGGAAAATTTTAAGTTTAATCCTGTAAGAAGTCAAGTTAAGTCGATAATAAATTCAATCCAATCTAATTTATTATCATATATATCTTCAATATGTTAAAATTTGTGAGAAAATTGTCTGCTATCGCTTGAATTTTTTAAAATTGCATAAGGCTTAATTTTAAATTTGAATTTAAATAAATACAAATTGACATATTATTTTTAAATTTTTTATAACTAATCAAATTTGTAAAAGTATTATCAAGATTAAATTTTTTTAAATTGCATAAGGTTTAATTTTAAATTTGAATTTAAATAAATACAAATTGACATATTATTTTTAAATTTTTTATGACTAATCAAATTTGCAAAAGTATTATCAAGATTAAGTCCCATAAAAAAATACCGACCCTCATTTCCCATCTCTAATTTATACTGGGGATTTACTTAACTCAAATGTAAGTGACAGGGACCAATTATTAATTTATTACTTTATTAACTCAAATGCAAATGACATGGACCAACAATTAATTTATTATTATGTTGTCAACGCTTGCAGCTTTCATCAGTCGAATCTCAGTTAATGAGCTAATCCAAGCAAATATTAGTTGGACTAAGTGACGACATTGACAAGAGAGAGACCTGTGCATTAGAGCAACCAAACCAAACCAACCCTACCCTGTCTCTCACTGTCTCCATTATTCCGTACCTACCTATTTTATGAATATTTATTCATTTGATAAATGAGACCTATAAAAATTAAATAGATAGGTACTCATAAAATAGATTAGACACAGAATATCTGAGACAAGTGATTTGAGTCCATCCCTCACATACACACACTTTATAAAATTGGATTTCGTTAACTACGTGCTAAAATTTGAGGGATTCGAATAAAAAAATTACTTAAAATTAATAATTAAAAAATAAATTGGTTCAATTGAAGTATACAAATTTTGAATCAATTTTTAATATTTCGGTTAGATTAATTTTAACAATTCTTATTGTCATTATTAATTAATCAGTTAATTTTTAAAAATTAATTAATTTTTATATATTAAAATAAATAAATAAATTTTTATTTAATTTTAAATGTTTTAATAAGTAATTACCGTTTCCTTTAATTATATTCTAAATTAATCAATTTTATTTAATCTTTAATTAATTTTATAAAGATCTAATACATATTAAATAAATTAATTTAATTTTGATCCAATTTTCAAAAGATTTAATTTTTAATCTTATTAATTTAATTTTCTGTACAATTTTTAAAACATTCCTTAAAATCATGTTTCTGTGAAGCTGCTACACTATTGCGTAATATTATTCTAACCAATGTCAGATTTTCTCCAAAGTCCAAAGCCTCTTCATAACTTGGCCATGTGTTGGCAATTATAACTTGCTCACTGTACCGGTCATACACACACTGGCTTTTTCGTCTTATCCATACACTATTGTTGATTGGTCGTGGTCAAAATTAACATCTTCCCTCCCCCACCACTTGCAAAGTGCAATTACTCCCAAGATATTTCACGTGGTCCTCATAATTTTTGGTCCACTTGACTTAGAACACCAAACTAGGTTTGATTTAGATTGATCATGATGATACAACATTTTTTTAAGAGGGGAGCTAGTAATTATTAATGTTCTATTAACCATTAAGGAAAGTAACTAATTTACCTAAGTAGTTGATTATATTTATAATATAAAATTTCAAAGATTCAAACTCAATAATTTCATTACTTTTGTATTAGTAAATATAACTTATATTTATTTTATTATTTAATTTTAAATTATTAATTTATCTAGTAAGTTTATATATTATTATTTCTTCCGTTCGAAAACAAACCCTACTAATTAAAAGACGGCATATATTAGACTTCTCCAAATCTCATATTTAGCGAATTTTTTTATTGAGTCCTTGCCATCGTTGTCTATGTATTATTATAATTTGTTATTTAATACAAATTTAAAAAATAAAAATTACAAAATTCTCAAGTGCTAATTTCTCGTGTAATTCACAATAGCTAAGAGCAGTTATGTACATACAAACTTGCACAAGGAAGGTTAACCCACAATATTTTGTTTCTTTTTCTCTTTTTTTTTCCAGAAAAACCCATTTCGATTTATTTTTTTTTAACTTAATTGCAACTAAAACAACAGAAAATTAAAAAACAAAAGTACGAGGCATAGAAAGAACCGGAATAAAATGCACTAAGGTACTAAGACTCCAGTGCTCTGTAGATAACGACAAAACAAGGCAGAATCGCTCTTGGATTGAATACGAACAACTCCTCGAGATTCGAGTAAACGCCGCCGTATCCGGCTACAGAATCGTAGGAACCAGCAACCAACACTCCCCCGCCCCCGCCACCATCCTCCTCCGCCACGGATGGCGCCGTGTCCTCCGCCGCGCGCTTCACTCTCCCCGCTATAACCCGACACACAATCATAGCCCTCCGGCCGGCCCCACAACCAGCCAACGAGTCGTGTGCCCGGCCGCTACTCGCGGTCGTGCTGACTCCCTTGCTCTCTTTCCCTTGGAACCCGTGTCTGATGATCGTGCACACCCCGCAAGCGGGAATCGACCCGCACAGGCTCGACGCGCCGCGTGCGCCGAGGGAGCACGTGAGGCTCGTGCAGTGAAACCGCAGGAGTTCGTTGCCGTCGGCGGCGCATCTGGGGTTTTTCTTCGTGCTGTTGAGCGCGCGTGTCTTCACCGCGTCTCTGCAGTCCTCGAACCGTTGGATCGTGCGTTGCGTGTTGTGGACCTTCAGTATCCGTTCGATCTTGCAAATGGGACTGTCCTTCTTAAGCCAGCTTGATTTGAAGATGATCTCCACTATGTTTCGACCCGAATCCTCGGGGGCCAATTCGGACACTGTTCAGTCATCACCAAAAAGAAAAAAAGAAAAAATCCCGATGCAGGTTAATAAGGTTTTCTCGAAATATTATCCATTTATGGGAAAAATCTATCTCTACTTGTCGGTGGGGTCAGGCAACTTTAACGTTACTGACCGTGACAGTTTGGCTTGATCACAAAAGACCACAATATGGCATGAAGTGAAGTAAATTCTGGTTCTCTAAGAACAGCTGTCCACCGTACACAAATGGTCCCCTAACGTAGAACCTTAGAAGCGGCTTATTATATTAACCCAATTATTTAATTAATTACTGATTTAGAATAAATTATTTTTAATAATGCCTAAAATTGTTAATTTAAAGTGTAAAAAAAAAGTAAAAGTAAATGTAATAAAGTCAGGAGAATAATTACCGGCGTGACGAACTTTCTGATGAAGCTCCAAGCTTTCCATCTTTGGGAAGACTTCACCGCAGTGAGAGCAGGTGCATATGGTGGTCCTTGGAACTGGATATCTGAATTATTAAAGTACTTAATATATTTTCATTAATTGAGAGGACACAATTAATGTGAAAAAGGAGCAAACACATACCTGCTCGGGTCGACGATCGTGTGACACTCATAACAACCAGAAAGCTTCCTGAACTGCATGCCTCTAGACGTGTAACTCGTACCACCGTTGGATCTCCTCGTTTCAGCGAGTGGTCTAGTTGATGGCAACGACGAACCGGAAACCGGCTTTCGACTGAGTAAACCGGTTTGTTGACCCAAGGTGCTACTCTCCGGCGAATTATCGGCTCTGTGAACAACCCTCGTGTTGCCATGGACGACGTCTCTGAAACTGCATATAGAGCTGCAGGAAGAACCCAGCTTCGAGTAACCGGTGGAGGAGTTCTTGGAAGGGTCGTGTACGTTCGACCCTTCGATCTGCTTGCAGGTTATCAGGTTCTTGATTTGGTCCCATGAAGATGGCTGCTTTTGCTTTTCCTCATGAATCTGCTTTCGTTTGCGTTTAGCCAGTTGCTGCTTCTTCTTCTTCGACTCCGTGTGTTCTGGTAAGAACGTGAGGATAGCCATTAAAACCAAGAAAGGTGCAGCAGAAGATAAAGAAGAAGTAGTAGCAGTAGAAGCTCAGCTCTCTTGTCATAAGCGAGAAAGATAAAGAGAGAGAGAGAGCAAGAGAGAGAGTTGTGTGAAAATGGTGGGAGAGATCCAAGAAGAAGGGTAATAACGAGAGTAAAGAGAGTGAGTAGTGGACCTGTTTTGGTGGGTCTATGCCTTTAGTTTATAACCATTATTCCATCATATTATGTCACTCTGATCTCGGATTAACTACTGGTGTGTTTCTTTTTGTAAGCAAAGACCACTTTCGGAGATTTAGACAACTAAACTAATCTTCAGTTTGACGGTTGACCGTTTAATGACAGGCTCTGGTAAGCTAAGTCAAGTGAACGGCGACGTTCACTTGGTAGAGGACTCTTCTCTGTGACGCACCGTTGGTGCGAGATGATAAGGTCTCATATCAGAACATGTTATATGTTTGTGGAGTTTGGACTTCCTTGTTATCGTTACATGCAAAAGATTTTGATTCCTTTCTGGTAAGTATACACACGTAATTTGTAATTGGCAGATTATTACAAGTCTATTTCGATGCAAGGTAAAGGTTACCCGTTTAAAAACAACCCCTAGATTATATATAAGCATGGAAAATTAATCTTAGTTCCATATTGTTTGAAATTCACGAGTCAAATTTAATTTATTTCAACTTAAATTTTTTTACAAGAATTTTTAAATTTAATTAATTATTAATATAAATCAAATTTATTTGAGATCAATTAATTAAAATAAATTTAACGAATTTAAAATTAAATTTAAGTGTATTTAGATTCAAACCAATCTATTAATAATCATGTTTATATATGTTTTATATATTCCGATTCTGCGCCTCAGCGAGAATTCAAGTAAGTGAGTGTTAACAATGATATATGTTTTATATATCTCCCAAAAAAAAAGAATTATTTATAAAAAAATTTAAATTCAACTTTATATATTTTAGTGTGTGTGTGTGTCCCCACAAGAACAAAGAAAAAATCACTTAGAAGAGTTATTACAGTGTTTGTCTCACCTTCTCCGTCTTTCTGCCTCTCTGGGTTCATGTACTGCAACACCAACTATTCTATCATTAGGTAAAGTAATTAATGGCTTGGGGTAAGTAAGTTAACTAAAGATTCCAACTAATAAAATAACAAAGAAATTCTAGGGTTTGGCACATTAAAAAAATGCAAAGTACGGACATATAAAAAAAAAATATATATATATATATAGCATAACTGGGCCCAGAATCCGAAAAGGAAGCAAGAGTAAATGCACATGAGCCGAAGAGACATCAAATGAAACAAGAAGAAAGAATAGGGGGAAAGTCTTGGTGCTGATTTTGCGTCTTTCCATGTCTCCCGCTATCCATGTGGGTCGACAAAATGAACACATTTTACTCTTCGAGAAATGCCCAAATCAACAAAGTTCCAACCACATGCCCCCTCTTTCGCTACTAATTAATTAGCCACTCACCACTTAAAATTGCATCCAATTGTCAAGTTTAATTTGTATATATACAGTCTATTACGTGTCATTAGCGTAATACAAAACACAAGCCTCTAAATAAGCTTAATAATTAACTTCAAACTAGTCTGTTTCGACCCAGCCTAATCGAGGTTAATAAATCAGTTTGATTTGATTAGAATTCAAACCAAGCTTAAATTTTTCTTCTAGAAATTTTCAAACTTCAAGCCGAGGTCAGGCTCAAGTTTGAACTACTTGGCTCGACCTAGTTCGAAGCCTACAAATTTTTAAAAAAATGTCATTTTTAGAATTTTAAATTTAAGAAAGAAAATAATCAAATTGAGACTGAACTTAGATATTATTTTTTGTCTAAGTCAAAACTAACCTGATCTAATATCATCCTTAACTTTATAATATAAAATTCGTTTGATGTGTAATAAGCATTTAATAAATCAACTTTAATGTGTGAATTATTTGAAGATTAAATAAAACTTAATTAACATAAAAATATCATGAGATTTTATTTTTAAACTAAAAATTTAAGGACATTAGATTATGAATCTTTAATTTATTTGTAGATCACTTCTTTTGATTTGTTTTGATGTGAAACTTAGTTGTCAATTTAAAGTATCTCATATATGGATCTAATAAAGGCAGGTTTGTCATTGAAATGAAAAATAATAAAAATTAAAATCTAGTATAAACTTAATAAAATTTGTTAATTTTTATGCAATTGTGTCAATTTTGTCCTATTAAAATTTATGTCTAGAAATTGCCTTATATATGTATGTATTTTTCGATTTAAGGCATTAGAGATGATGTCAATTTTAATTTTAAGTTTTTAGTTCATTAGATAATTTATTTTATAATATTTTATTAAATATTATTGAAAAATCATTAAATGCCTGTTTTTAGATTAAATAAATTAGATTAGATCTGATTTAAAATTAATAAATTAATTTTTGAATCAAACTCTAATTTAGGAGGTTAGTTCAAACAACTCCGGAAGTTCCTCTTAAAACAAGTTGTAACTTAGCTAAATTTTAAATTCTAACTTAAGTTATTTTTCTATCTAATCCGACCTAACCCTCATTATTCCAAGCGTTGCAATTACCGGTTTCACGATTATTACATCTATGCAAGAAAGTGTAGGTTTATTCAGTCCATGATGCACTGAAAAACGTAGGTATACGGATATGATTATACAATGATATGAAAACTACAAAAGGCAAGCAACAAGAGAATAGAGATGCCATCTTTCAGGGAGTTGTTGGAAGTCAGATATTAGATTCCCCTGCCAACTATTTGCTTAACGAAATTAGAGAGCGACGGTGTTCCCTTGTCGTCTGCTTCTTATATGACCCGACAACCGTCTATGAATAATTGCCACCAAAACCATTTAATTAATTTTGCTGTTAGTTGATATTTCACTTATTGGTATAATATATTTTAGGATAAAAGAAATAAACCTCTTTTGTAGTTAAAAAAAATCTCATATTAACTTCTCAATTTTCAAAAAAATATTTTTAATTTTTATTATTCAAAAAAACCTTTTTTTAAATTTAAGGCAAAAGTAACAACAAAATATATATAATATAAACATCAGAATTAGTAAAATTTTATTTATATAAAAATTCAATACAGCTTTTAAACTTAAATCAAAATAATTAAATTTGATATAAATAAATAATTTATTATAATTATTTTTAATTTAATTTATTCAGGCGGGATTTAAAAGTTGAGTTGAGTTATTATATTATTGATATATCAATTTGATATATTAACAAATATATTTTTCTAAAAACTTAAACATTAGAAGAATTTTTAAATAATTTTAAAGATTGATGAGTTTTTTTTTAGTTTTTAAAAGTATATAAGAGGTCTATGTCTTTTACTATAAATTTTAAAATGTTTTTTTTGATATTTTTTAAGTTCTTGCTAAACCTTTTACAAATTTTAATTAAGTAACCAATCTTTTACGACTTTAATAATTTAGTTGAAATTATTATTTCTATTAATATTTTTCTAATTTAGTTAATATAATCATCCATGTTCAATAATTGTAGGCATTTACGTAAAATACTAATGAACAGATAGATATTCACATGTATTAATATACCTAACTCTTAACTTATACTCTAGAATTCATATCTATAAGTTAATCGACAAAGATGTTATTTTTAATAATTATTTTTATATGAATTTTACATTCACCTGTAATATATATGAGATTTTACAATTCGATTATAATTAATAATTACTGATAAAAAGGTGCAATCTTCTCTGTTTTGGAATCTTGCATGCTAATAAGCTGGATTAGTTAGAACTACCGTAATTATCTTAATTGCATGTAACGATTTGCGAATCTTATATACTAATTGAGTAATTTCTGCACACATGCTATTACCTAGGGCCTAAAGTTATGCTTTATAATTTATCAGCGGACGCAAGTGCATTGGAATTTTACTATCCTGTATTAATTGAATTAAATTGCCGCGATCCTTGCAGAAGGGGGCACAATTGATCTTGTTCCGTTCTGTAGTATACATGGCCTTACTACCATCAAATACTTTAGCTAAATTTGAGTCAAGTGATTTACTTAAAAAATGTCAATTCAGTTTAATTTTTAAAATTATTATTACTATGAGAAGTTAAATTAAAATAATATTATATTAAAAAAAAGTTTAGGAATTTAGACCGAACTCAAATCTGAATACACTTAAAATTTAATTAACACACTTCACCAATTAATTTCAAATTAAATATAACAAAAATATGGTGAGTTAAAATTGAAAATTTTATATTATAATTTTCAGTGTGAATTAATTTATTTTTCTGTTTGCTAATATTTAGATCTTGATACACTAAAGATAAAAATATATAAATAGTTATAACTATTTCGATGTAAAACAAATAAATTTAATGTTCCAAATTTAAGAGTTATTTATTTTTCCAATTAAAATACTCATAATGGATCTATAACTATCACAAATTTTTTTATAAGTTTTGATATATAAAAACGTAAAAGAAACAAATAAATCCAGAACGATAATGAATTATTTGTAAAATATTTTTATTTAAAATAATTTTAATAACTATGTTAAACATAGAAGAAGAGCTTTAAATAAAAGATGTTTAGTGACACTTAATTTATAAACATCGGAAGTTTTTACATTTTATTTAATTTTATTCAAAATGTTGAAGGAATTCATATAAATTGGAGGAAAATTTAGGTAAGGCCTTAACTACCTACAAAATGTTAAAAAAGTTAATATATTCAGTGCATAAGGCTATTCGCTTTGAGGGAGTCTGGGGAAGGTTATGATGTACGTAATTTTCTCTTTATATTTTTACAAAGAAGTTATTTATGTGAGTTGAACATGTAATCTTATGGTTAGAAAGGAAGGCTTACCCTCTAACTACTTACAAAATGTAATTTACAATAAATATGTTAATAGTTTATCTCATACTCATTTCTTGGGACGGACCAAAATATTAGTCAATTTTAGTTAGGATTATGACTAATTTCAAACTCATAATCATAAAAATTATTCTCTTAAGATTAGAAGGAATAATAAAAAAATCGAATCAATTTAGTCAATTTAATTATAAAAATTTTAAATTTGATAATTTTTGGTCGGTTTTTAATTTTGTGTTCAATTTATCTTAATAATCTTTATTATTAAAAATAAATTAATTTATTAATTAACCAGTTAAATTTTGTAAATTAATTAATTTTTATAAACTAAAATAAATTAGGTAGTTTTTATTTGATAATATATTTTTAATTAAATTTTAAAGTTTTCATTATTTAAGGATAGTTTCTTTTTAATTTTATTTTAAATTATTTTATTTTATTCAATTTTTATTATCTTCACATTTTATGAAGTTTAATATCAATTTAACTTTTAAAAATTTTTCATCTTGCAGGTCTAATTTCAGATCCAGTTTTTAAGACATTTGGATAGAAGAAATTCAAGTAAATTGGTTTTCATGAATGCTTTGAATGGAAGAACGAGGCTAAACTTCTTTTGGAAAACCATAGTTACAAATTAAACGACCTGCCGTTGGGTTCTCATCCCTCTCGTGAAGCTTAAACCCTAACAAACTTGGGTTTTATGCCTTCACAACTTCTTTTGTTTCAGTTTCTAACTTAAGTATCGTTCTTTCTTCTCCAAACTCTCTTAACTTTTGTAAGATCAGACTACTTCGAAGTACTCTCTGTTGATCTTTCGCTACATTTTTTGACTCTGGTATTCTTTAACAAGGAACTAGCATGTCCCAACTTAACGTCAAATCTGAGGCAACCCAAAACCCGAGAGTGACATGGGAAGGTTGCAGTGTGTTGCTCGACGTTAACGACGGTGACCGTCTGGTGTTCGCTAGGCTCACGGCGGGATCGTAAGTTATTTTGCCGCCACGATTCGTTTTTAAATTCTTTTAATCATGGGGGTGATTACGTTAATGGGGTCTTTGCAATTCTTAGGACACTGAAAATTGGCAACAAGAATTACTCATTGCGGCCGTTGATTGGCTGTCCGTTCGGTTCTGTCTTCCAAATTGAGAACGGGAAGGATGGTTCGGCTTTGTGTCGAGTTTTTCCCTCCGAAGAAGGTTTGGTCCTCAGGATTTTGTTCGTTTTGTACTTCGTCAATGGCATTGTTTTGTGAATTTCGTACTCTTCATGCTCACATGTTTTTGGTCACTGGGGTTATAAGTTATTGTTTTAATTGTTTCGTTGAGGGTATTTTAATGTGTTGTTCTGTTCCTTTATTTTTCCTCAAAACTTTTTCTATTTTGATTATTTTTTGTATTATAGGTAATAATGCTGAAGAGAAAGGGGATTGTCAACTAATGGATGAGTCCAAGGATAATCGAGCTCTTGTTGATAATAATAAAGCTCAAAGCCTCAGTAGCGAGGACATTGATGAAATGCGGAGGTGAGTACGTCATATTCGCATGCCTGGCTCGATGTCTTGCACTTGGAATAAATTCCAAGCAATGTATTGGATATGTTCATTGAAGATATTAACGAGAAGTCCAATATCGTAATGGGTTAGCTTTGCTAATTTTTTCCGTATGGATTAATGGCGGCATTAGTATTTAGCTTGATTAGTCATTGATTGTATGAGTGATCCTATCGGTAGATTAATATGTTTCTCCTGAGAGTTTTTGGCACTTTTGATCAGACAGGGTGCAAAAGGTGATGAGATAATTGAAGCTCTCATTGCTAACAGCACAACATATGAGAAGAAGACATTGTTCTCACAGGCATGTTTTTCATATATTACATTTTTCATGTATTACAGACTTTTGGATGCCAAAATGTGTTTGATTTGAAATTTATCTGATATCTAGTTTTCATGCAGGAGAAGTATAGACTTAAGAAGCAAAAGAAGTATGCGCCTAAAGTCCTTCTAAGGCGACCTTTTGCTCGTAGGTAATCCATTCTTATGTTCTAATTAATATTAGTTAATGCTTCAGTTCAGCGACAACTGAATTCATAAGAATCTGAGAGGGCTGGCAAACTTGTACGGTTGAAATTGAGCTGTTTCTTAATGAATACTTGTTCTGTCTTGTTGTGAATATCATTGTTCAGACACTCAAGACCTTATATGGCGGTATTAATAATGAGCTGCCAAAATTACTCAGAAATTTTCCGTTTCGTCCAATGATATTTGTTGTATATGTTTACTTTTGGTTGTGTCATATCAATTACATTATTAGAAAATCCTGTTTCATTATTAATGATTTTTGTCTGATAAATAAACTTTCTGATATTGTGCTGCTATTGTTCGTTTCAGCATATGCGAAGCATACTTCAAGAAGTATCCAGCTAGAATTGGGTAATTCTATTTTTGGATCCTTTTTACCCATTTAAGTTCAACTTTTTTCATTCCTAGTTAATTTCATTTTAACATATTAAGTAAAAAGGTTGCTATATTAATGTTTTATGGGATTTTCTGGTGACTTGGTTTCTTTTTCTTTTCTTACTCACACTTGTTTGAGGTTCACTTATTTAAGTGCATACTGGGTCCTTGTGCATGATTTCTTTGCCTGTGATACAGATACCTGCGAGTAGATGCGTTATCCCTGATGCTTTCAATGGCTAACGTTACTGCAAACTCGGATGTACTTGTAATGGATATGGTTGGTGGCCTTCTCACTGGGGCTGTGACAGAGCGGTTAGGAGGTTAGCACTCAGCTACAGAGACCTTCAAACTATTTATAGCTTGAGTTGGATGACAAAGAAAAAGAATTTGTACTGTAATTGTAAAATTTAAAAAGAACATATGTTTAAAATAATCTTCTTTTTAACAGGAATGGGCTATGTGTGCAATACGTATATTGGAAATACTCCACATCCAATGGAAATAGTGAAGATATTCAACTTCAATAATGAAATCTACAAAAGGTAAACCTTTTCTAGTATCATATTCGCAAATAGAGAAAGTGAATATGAGTCTTCATTTCAGTAGTAGGAATCACCAAGCTTCCTTCGATTTTCTTAACCAAAGAAAATTTAATTTATTGAATACACGCTAGAATAGTGGAATTTTGTCTGGGGGCGGTTAGTGGCAATTCTTTAGAAATGTATTCTATGCTACTACCTCCCTGGTTGGTTGCTAGGTACTGGAGATTCAATGTTATGCGTGGGCTTGGTAGCACTCTGGTCGAGTCTTTTCCATATACTGGGTGGAGGGCTCGACGTGCATTACTATCTATTTTAAATGGATGCTCTTTAATTTCAGACTTTATTTTGAAGCACTTATTTTGCTATTCTGCAAAAGACTTCCATTTGAGAATTCTGGTAATTTACTTAATCCAGGATTGTACGGGCTTCTCTGGATGATCTATGTCTTGGTCAAGCAGAAGTTTCCCAGAAAATTGATCAACATGAAAACGGAATTGAAGATGATTCAAAAGTAAGTGCACTTCTTTCCTGTGTGAATCTTTTCTTGTTGTCTTCCAACAAGTGGGGGAACAAAATAATTGCAGGTTCAAGATTCATCTGTTAACACGGAAGCACTGCACTTGGCTGAGCATGATATTGATTTGGATCCTCGGACTTCTGTTTCTGAAGTAAGCCAAATGTGCAAAGCCCCTAAACCCGGAGAAAAGGCATCACAAGAAGCCATCGAGTTATGGAGAAGAAATGGCTTTTCATGGTAGATACAAAGTGAACAAATGAGGATCTCCCTTTAGCCATTCTACGTGACTAATAGCTTGAACTTTGTGCAGTCTGATAATTGCTGCTCCAGATTTGGATGCATGGAGCTTAGCTAAGGATCTTGTGCCACTTCTATCATATTCAGCTCCATTCGCCATCTACCATCAGTATCTTCAGGTCATTTTCTTTGAAATCATGAGAATTAATATGTACAAGCATTGTGTTATTCGGGCAGATGATTTGTCTGAATTTACTTTTCCAATGCAGCCTCTTGCAACATGTATGCACAACCTACAGCGTGAAAAAATGGCAATCAGTTTGCAAATTTCAGAACCATGGCTACGCGAGTATCAGGTCTGTGGCCCACCCGATAGCGACACTCCTAATCGACATTTTTTCATATAGACACAAACACACACGCACATTAATGAACAGTATTTTGATATCGGCATATATTGTGCGAGAAAAATGCAGGTTCTTCCATCAAGAACTCATCCGTGCATGCAGATGAGCGCGTTTGCAGGTTATATTCTTAGCGGGACCAGAATTTGCAGCAATCAACAAACCCCATCTTGAAAAGAATGATACTGTGATCTTTGGTACTTCACCTGCATACTGAATGTGTACATTAAGTTTGAATGAGCTAAATTTATATTTCTTTTTTGTTTCCCAATTTTAGCTTCAAATACGTGCCATAATGCTCTTGGAAACTTGCAATCCTGCGAGAAAAACAACTACTGGTAGGATTTTGACTTGGTTTCCATGGATATTGTAATTTATGGTAATACAATGACAGTGGGAAGTATTGTAACTTCCATTCAAGAAATGTTCTTTTAATCTCTGAGCTTTTAATACAGTTTTAACTAGGAGCAGCAACATGTTGAGCCTGAACTTGATCGCAATTGAATGTCCGAGTCTGATTAGATTCTAATATTAGAATTTTAATTTGGTCAAACACAAATTTGTCATGTTGACTTTAGATTTGTTTGACATGATTTTTAGAATTGATCCAATTTGAAAAAATTATCAAGCTTGTCAAACTTAAGAGTTCGAACTTGAATATTTAACCTGAACTTGAATTTTATTAATTCAAGCTTAATCTATTAACTTCGATACGAGTTGAACTAACATTTTCTTTTGCCATTTTTAGTTTTAAAAATAATATTCAAAACTGCCTGATAGTTAACTTTGTATTTAGTGATTTATTTTTAAAAATTTAAACATATTAAATTAAAAAGTTGTTTTTGCTAATGTGAGTAATAGATAGGCATTTACGTGATATTTGGTGAACATGTCACATTAGCAAATAAATCTTTGATTTGATTTATACAAAATTTAAAATGTTACTAATTAAAATTAAAATTAGGTACTTAATTATTTCTTTAAAATTAGGTTTTAAAAATTAGGTACTATTTGTTTTCTTCTAATTTTTGGACGATATTAAAACGATTGGGCCAATTTTAAACGGAGTCACTTGGACTGGCTCAAATAGTGTAAAACTGTAAAATGTTACACAAGTAACAGATCTTCGTGGCGGGGTAAAGGAATTTAAATTTCAGAGGAATTCAAATCAGGAAGAGAAGAATTGAACAGAGTACGTTTCCCGATATTTATAGAATAGTGTTGATGTCACGTATGAAAGTCCTTTTATATTAAAAAAAGAAGCGGTTATATATATATATATATATGTACTTCATATGATGATGGAATTTGAAACAGTAAAAAAACAGAAGCGGATATATATAATGGTTGCTGATTGAAGCGGGAACTTTCTATTGAATGAGACTTATACGGTAGCGGCACTTTACACACAAAGCTTCTTTCAAATTCAATTCAATTCTGGACTCTTCTCTTCACCTCCAAAAACAACTCTGCTGATCTCTTCCTCTTTCTCTCTCTGTGTGTGACGGTGAACTCCGGCGGAGATCTAAGTTGTACTCGCACACCTCATCCCTCGGAAGTTAAGTTGCGGTTACTTCACTCTCTCTCTGATCCGAATCGAAACCGATCTTCTCCTTCCTTGATTTGCTCTTGCGGGACGCGGAACATGAATTCTTATCGTTCTGTTGCTGTATGTAATGGCGATCACTGCTCGTCTATTGACAGTCTCTCTGGCTCTCAATTTGTAGCAGACCGAAGGCATCATGTTTCCGGTGGACTCGCGGTTGGTTTCTTTTGCTTTTTTTAGTTGATCTTCGGCTTCTTTACGTGATATTGTTTATTTGAATTTTGATTGCTCGGTTTCTGTGTGTATCCTGTAGTGCTGCTTTCTGTTTATGAATTTCCCGCGCAAATTTAGCGACTAACTTGATTTTTGATAGCCATGGTTTCTCCTTTTGATTCGGTTACTTTGATCAGTATATTTAGATGACTGCACGTTTCTTCTTCTTCTTCTTTCTCTTTTTGTATCAATCTTATAATAGATGTTCTTTGATTTTCCCGCGTAAATATCTCTTGCTCTTGCGTTTTCCAAAAATAGTATATTGTGCTGACCGCGATTTCTCCTTTTGATTTCGGATTCTTTAATTGTTAATTTGAGATGGTTATACGTACTAGATTTTGACTATTTCATGTCATTTTGTATTTCTCTCAGTTTCTTGGTTTTCCAGCATAAATATCATATTCTCTGGCTTTATTCAAATTATGTGCATCGTTAGGATTTAACTTTTGTTAGTAACTTAAAGGCTCTGACACGTTTTTCTACTGGCTTGACGTTTCATAGGTTTATCTGCTCTTTCATGGTTGAAATAACTGGTTATATGTAGCTGAGCTGGATTTTAGAGATTGATTATGTTGGCTTCAGTATGGGCCTGGTGTTAAACGTATTTAAGATGTTAAATAAAGAAATGCAGCAGAATTCAGGATGTTAGTTCTAATAAATACAAGCAAATGCAGTGAGATTGCTTTAAATTCATGTGATACAATCGTGAGGCGTGTCCAGTAGCTATACCTGTACGTGAAAAACCTTAGAAGTTGTTGTGGGAAGGGAGGATATTAAGGTTACTATAATTCAAGTCTCTTGCCATGGTAACGAATGTTCTATAAATTCCATAAGATGCAAAGACTATTGATTTACTTGTATGAACTTTGACTCCACGTTGTGCCTTTGGAAGTTGGATGAAGTATAGCTTTTGTATATTTTATTGTTCGCGCATGCCGTAACTGATTGTCATAGTTTGATTGATGATATATTCAACTTCAACATTGTTAACGAAAACTGTTCTGATGTTTGCAATTCAAGATCAAAAATGACGAAAAAACTTGTGACGTTCGTGGCAATAAAGAGACACCTATTTCTCTTAATATGGTCGTAGTTGCTGATCGTATCCCTAATCCTCAGTCTTGTCCAAGGCAAAGGCATAAGAAGAAACCAAAGCTTGGAGAAAATGGGAAGTCACAGGCTCAAAGATCAAATACTGGTAAAATCTTTTCATACCATTACGTGACACACAAAAACATATTATAAACTGAACCTCTTAGTAGCATCCCGAGTTTATTATCAAGTGTTTTCTTCAGTTTCAAGGTCTGCTGATGGCCTGAATTCCGGCGGTGGCTGCAGATACGATAGTTCTTTAAGTAAGATTATAGTAAATAGTTTCTACCAAGTTACCTTATTGACACTTGTAATCTCCTAAAGATCAAAGGGAATAATTTGCTTTTGACAGGCTACTTAACCCAGAAATTTGTCGAGTTGCTTCAGGAGGCAAAAGATGGGACCCTTGATCTGAATGAAGCTACAGCACTGTTGAAGGTAACTTAAAAATTAATTGCATATGCAGTAGTTAACATTATATTTTGACTTCCGGAATGACAGTCTAAGCTTGAACTTTTTGGCTATCGGATATCAGGTTCAAAAGAGGAGGATATATGACATTACAAATGTTCTAGAAGGAATTGGACTGATTGAGAAAACTTCTAAAAATCACATAAGGTGGAGTTTTGACCTTTTCTTGGATACTATCTGCCGTTTTGGTGAATTGGTAATTAACCAAACTGGTCTTATAGGGAACTTGGTGATTGGGGACCGAAGAAGTGGGATAATCGTGTTATTGGATTAAAGGTTCTAATATGTCCATTTTTATTTTTGAAATTGCATTAGAATTTGCATCGCATTGAATGCGGCACCAACTGAAATTAAATGAAGATGGTTGGAGACCATTATGTCATAACATATGTGGTATATAATGGAAACTTATTTTAAATTAAAATTAATTCTGTTATTATTGGGTGATTATTAGTGAATTGAAAGTCTTATTTTATAAAAATATTTTTAATATTTATGATATTAATGATTATTGATATTCACTGAATGAAACTTTTTTGTTCTAAATTTGTTTTCACTTTTGAAATATAATCATTAAGGATGAAGTACAAAGATTGTACAGTGAAGAACGCAAGCTCGATGAAGCTATAAGGTTCGTTCTGTAAGTTAAAGTGATGACAATATTTCGTTCATTATCGATGTGTGTGGTAGCTTTTGGCTTTTGGCCTTTGACCTTTCTTATTTACCTCAGAGAAAAGGAAGAGCTTTTGAAGGCGACTCGTGCAGATGATCACAATAGAAAGTAAATGTTACAATGATCCCTCTATTTACATGGTTTCTGATGTAATTCAACTTTTTGACTTACATATCTAGCCCGTGTTTTCAGGTACCTCTTTCTCACGAAACATGATATTCTCAGCCTTCCCTACCTGCAGGTATGACTCATGGGGATTTCCTTTACATCATTTTCTTTCTCATCACCTCTAAAGCTCACTGACTATTTTCACTTTTGCTTTTCCCTTCCGAAGACTTCAACTCTTATTGCAATAAAGTGTCCTTTTGGTTGTTGCCTTCAAGTTCCTGACCCTGATGAGGTATGTAATGTGGAATGAAGGAGCTCCAGAACGTTATATATCTTATTGTTATGTGATTTAATGGCTGTTCACATGAGCAGGATTGTGGTCCAGCTCGGTATAGAATGATTATCAGAAGCTCTGTAGGAGGACCAATTGATTTGTATCTCCTGAGGTAAAGTGCTCTTCCTATGCTTCGAATATGGAAAAAGTTGAATGATGATTATTTGGTGGATATTAATTGTCATTTTTATTGTAAATATTTAATAAAGTGATTATTAATGTCTATCTTAAATGATCACCGACAACTTGATTTTTTTTAAAAATGTTTATATCAAAATGAAATAAAATATAAATAACTGTTTGAAATAAAGTCTAAATTAAGAATCAAATATGAATTAATCAAATCATTCACTTTATAATATAATAAATAAATAAATAATTAGACGAGAGTAAAAATAAAATTTCATTTTATATACCAGTTAGTTCTTTTAAATATAGCGAGTTGCAGTTTTGTTCTTAATCATTTTGAGGTTTTTACACGACACACTACCGTAATGTGAACAAACTTTGTTGTTCTGTAATATGATTAGGCTTACGATGTTCTATTATTACGCTCGAAACAGTTCTGAATCGTCGAGGTCCCTTCATCCTGAGGGTTGTGGGCTCCAGAAAATTGTTCCTCCAGACCATAGCGTAAGCGTGACTAGAATTGTTAAATTGTTTATTTTTTTCCTTTTCAAATATGTTGAAAAACTGAGGAATTACTTCCAATTTAATTGCAGTTTGACGCTGATTATTGGTTTCTGTCAGATCCCGAAGTCAAAACTTCAGACGTGTGGGGGTAGTCAGTTGTCACTTCTAAGTTAATATTTAACAATATTATTAGTTATCGGACGATTGGAGTACCCTCGAAGAATAGCAAAACAGAAAGATCATACAGCTTAGCTAAATCCAAAGTAGGTAAGATTTGATAGATGTTCCTTTCTAAAAGTTAGTATCATTCTTTTCTGAAGAATGAAAAATCAAATTTGGGCTTTATTTGTAGACATAGAAAGAAATCGTAGCGTATGAAGAGATTTTCTATTTAATAGGGTTAACGGTAGCAAAATTTACACCTTAGAAATTTGTTAATGCCACAAATTGTAACCCTTTTCTGCTTTTGAGGCTGCGTTATAAGGGAATTTGGTCTTCGGAGCTTGCAAAAGTGCAGGTACGCGACCAATTTCAAATTTTCAATTGTAAATCCATTTCAATTTTTGTGACGTTCTTTGTGGAAAAGAAAGTTGATAATTTAACCATATCCCGGTTAAATACAAATTGCTTACGAATACGACACGCAGCTACGATGATAAAATCGTGCTCCAGAACACTATCCTATTCACTGTGTGATGGTTTTGTTAAATGTACGTAAATTTTCGGTAATGAATCATAAAATTAATTAATTAATTCAAATTTTATAAAATAATAAAAGGAATTTATTTTAAATTTAAAGTTTTTCTAAATTAATTTTTTTCAAAGATAAAAAAGTATTCTTAACGTATGAAAGTGTTTAATTAATCATAAGTCTCTAGAATTTACTTTAAAAATTAAAAAAATAATTTACTTCATTGATTTTTAATTTTCATTACTATGATTCTTAGTTTTTGTTTTATAATGTTGATTTCTTCTTATTTTAAAAAAACAAAAGCATATTTAATGAAATAACATCAAAAAGGTTATTTTGCATAAAGTAATTGATTTTATAAAATTATTTTTAATTGATTAAGTAATTAATTATATTTAACTTTATTATAAAATTAATCTTAATAAAATACTAATCAAAATTAAATATATTTATAATTTTTATAATTTACTTAATTATAATTTTGTTATAAAAAATATATACTATGGTAAAAATCAAATCATTTTTGTTCTTTTGTGAATTTTTAATTATTCGTTACAGCATAAAATTATCGGTTAAAATAGTATAAATTTTTTGACACCTTGTTTATAGAGATAATTTTTATTTATTGGATTAAATGCTATAATATATTTAAATTAATTAATTCAATGATTATTATTTTATTAATGAAAAACAAATAGGAATTTATTATAAATTAAAAAATTTTCAAAATTATATTTCGAAATTTTAAAATCATTTTTAATAATTAAGTTTTTTTACAATTAGAGTTCTTTCAAAATAAAAGAACTTAAGATTCTTTATTTTTGAAAATGTATGAAATAATATTTAATTTAACTGTATATACAATGAAATAATTTACTTCATTGATTTATTATTTTCATTTTTAAAAAGAATTAAGATATAATTAAATAAGGAAATAAATATGCTTTATTTTTAAAAAAGAAAAACATTACAAATCGATAAATAAGGACTTATTTGGTTTTACTTTTATTATATTTTTTATTATTGTTTTTGTTTTATAATTTTGATTTCTTCTTTTAAGAAAACAAAAGTATATTTAATCAAATAACATCAATAATTTTTTTAGTAATAATAATACACTGAATAGAAATTGAAAACAAATTTATTTTATTTATTAATAAAGTTATTGATTTTATAATAAAGCACTAGACAGTAACAAACAATGACTTGATTTTTAATATATTAACTAATTAATTATATTTGTTTTATTATGAAATTATAAATGTTATTCTTAATCAAATACTAATAAAAATAAAATTAATTTTTAGTTATTCAAAATTTATTCTAATTATTTTATTAAAATGAATAGTCAGTACTAAATAATTTGTCAAAGAAACTTCAATTTTGAAAAAAAATCACTATTAAAAATAGATCTAACTAAACAATTATAGATAAATTTATAATTTAAAAATAAATAGTTTTCTAAAAATTTATAATTTAAAAAGTACGTAAAATTAAAATGTTATAGAAAAATATTTTATTTATTAAAAATTTCCAAAATTATATTATAATTTATTTAAAAGATAAGATATATTATTATATTTAAAAAAATTATCGGCTTCAATATTATAGTATATTTAAAAGATAAGATACATTATTAACTAATTAAATAAAAATCATTACAAATAAACGGTACTCCTAGTTAATAACCAAAACAGTACTCTTTCTAATCAAAAAACCAGAACAAACCACCGTTTATAAATCTTATGAATTATGAGTTAAAAATAAAAATTAAATCAGAAAATCAATTAACCATGTCTCGTCTTTGATTTCTTTTCTTTAGGAAAAAGCTATAACTAAAATAGAAAAAGAATCACAATCCAAACAATCTCAGAATAGGGTGTTGAGAATAACACTAAACGGCTCCATAACGTTAGCATTAGCTTTCTAAAGTGAAGGCCTTTTTTAGATTTGACGTATGTTGTAGGCAATTGTCACGTTTTAGTAAGTACAACTTTTCAATGATTTACAAAGAAAACGTTTAAGTGCCACTTCGATTGGATGATCAGTAAAAACGTTCAGTGAAACGTGTGCATCAAACACTTATAAATGTCAGTTGTT
>JAOQMM010000002.1:680332-692730 GCA_027563515.1 Erythroxylum platyclados
GCACCTTTTTAAAAAACGCTTTTGTCATCAGGCCTAACGCTTTCAACAAACCTAATCTTTGCTCAGGACCTTTTATCTGCCCCCACCGAGACCGAGTCCTGTTAAAAAGTTTAAAAGCAACAAATGAAATGACAAAAAAGACAATAAGATGACAAATTTACATCAATGTAACACAAAGATCCGCTTCTAATCACCATTTCACCTACCCATTAACAGCTAGTTCCATAAACAAAAATTAGTAATGAGCTAAGAAGCACTCTTTTGGCTCCCTCCGGAACGAGTTTTCCTCAATCCAGCACGTGTAAGCCGAACATTTTCTTCCGTTAGAGATGGCTTTGTTGGGGGATTTGCATTTTCATTTAATGAAGATGGAGGAGGAGCTGCTGCTGTTGCTGGTGCTTCAATCTTCCTTTCTTCGGTTTCATTAGGCGTTGACTGGGTTGAAGTTTCCGAAGAAGCACTTCCTTTGGGCGCACTAGAAGCTTCAATGGCAGGTGCCGCTGGTTCAGATACCTTTGAAGGACCGACCTCTTCTACTTCCATGTGATGCTGGCTCGAAGATGAGCTAGAAGCAGAAGATGAAGGTTCTTCGGCCTCGGGTGGAGCTGATGCTGGTTGGCGGTTCAATGCAACAGAATTTTGGCGTTTGGGAGTGGGTGGAGCTTGGCGAGCCCTAGTACCTTGCTGTTGGGGCTGTGATACTTTCAATAGTTAATCGATATAATTTGATTGATGATAAAAGGATGTAACATAAGCAAAGACCTTAACATTAACCAACATGCACTTTTATTTTTGAAAATACATACGCAACTGATAACTCATCCATGAAAAAACTATTGTCAATTTTCAAAAACTTTTTTGAAGGTTTTAATCAAAACAATAAACTTCGGACACTTAACCAATCAGATCATCAAACCAACAAGCAAGAATATATCACCGGACAATCTCATGAATAATCGAATCAATAGGAAAAAGACAATTGCAAAAAATATTGAGTTGAAACATTCCTACCTGAGCAGGGCGAGGCCTAGGAGTTGACTGTGCAGCAACATACTGCAGAACGTCAAAAATTCTCGTCTGACCATAGCTCGCAGCCCTCTGCCAGTATAAAACCATCATATCTCCGGCTCTTGTCCTCAGTTCCAACAAGTTGCGGTCAATTTCATTCTCGTGCTTTGAAACATATGGTCTGAAGAAGGAATCGTACACATAGGTAGTTCCCTGACATAAGAAAAGTTACAGAATCAGTTACTGCAGATATCAACATCGAATCCAAATGAAAGTTCGTTGCGAATGAACACATACCCTAGTTTTAGGATACCACAAGTATATGAAAAATGCCAACTTCGCTTCACTGTACATGGGAACCCTGCAAGAAAGCAACAAAGGAAACAGGATGAGAACGTTCATTTCATAATTTTAGTACAAAATTAGAACCCTCTATTTAACTAAGATCACATACCATGAAATAAAAGCATCTCCAATTCTCTCACAAACTGTCAAAACAGCAACCAAAATCCTACAAACCAAAGAAGATAAAGCAGATGTTAACACCCAATACTATATCCAGTACAAAATATTAAAAAAAAATTACAACATGCAGTTTACCAATACTGGCACCAAAAGCGAAGTTGTTCAATTTCTGGTTTATTCTTTTCGACGGTTTTATAGCACTCGTAAGCTGGATAAGCATAGCCAAAAGCCATCCTGCATGAGACAGAATTAAGATGGATTTACCTCTGAAACCATAATCTCAATAATTCAGAGGAGAAAAGATTTAGATCTTTAACATACACCAGTCCTCTTGTAAGAAATGATCCAATCATTTTGTATATCTGAAGCATCAAAATCAAAAGGAAAATGATGTTAAATTTCAATTACTGGTAAAACATAATACCTGACATTCTCATTCTAGAAAACTGAAGCAAATTTTGCTAAGCAAAAGCATAGTTACAACTATGCCCGCTCAAAATTGATTAACTGATCACTCAGTTAATCAATTTTGGCTGATAAAGGCCAAATTGAGATCAGCTTCCCATTTACGTCCCCTTGTAATTTTTGTTTGAGATAAGTTCACCATTAGTATTTCATTTGACATAAAGAATTAAGGAAGAAACAAAGAGGAAGAAAACTAAAAATCAGAAAGAAAATCAAACCTATTTCAGTTTCGTCAATTTCTTAAAAAGAGTACCTGAAAATTTGAACCAAAAATTTCTCACATAAGAACCGTTCTAGAAGTTTTTGAAGTTTCTTTCCAGCTCCAAACACCAAGTCAAAATTTCCCTCACAGAAAATCACAACAAAACAGTAAATAAAGAATAGAAGGGAAGGATCTGCAAACATGAACTCATCCTAAACCGTAAACTCACTACTATCCTAAGTACCAGAAATAACTAAGGAAACACTAGTAATACTAAACAACAACCGAAGAAGAAAAATCCGATTCAAAAGCATTCAGAAGTGCGGAATACATTTCATCTCATCTATGATAATGCGGCAGTTATAAAATCTCAAGTCACTGGGACAAAACTAAGGAAATGAACAGCTTCCCTTCCGTACTTATTTCCCTGTTTGGTTTTGAACAAATCAGTAAGTCTTGATAGTTGATCCAGCTTTGTCAAGGTCAAATCGAGCTCAGTTTTCCTTTAAATCACTCATTGTACTATTTCTTTAACATGACTCCATCATTGACGGTCTCCATTTAGTTAGAAACAAAATCCAGGAATCTTCACTTGATACAGAGAAATAATGAAGAAACAAGGAGTATAAAAACTGAAAATCATGAAGAAAATCAAATCAATTCGAAGAACACCTGCAAATCGAACACAAGTTCTCAAACAAGAAAAAAAAACATTTTAGAATTGTCGCTCCGGCTTCAAAAACTAGGTCTAAAACTTCATCCGAAAAAAAAAACGTTACAAAACGGTAAATGAAGAACAGAAGAGAAGGATCCACAAAAAAAAACACTCATCTTCTAGAACAATCTCGCGAACTGCCGAACTTAAGTAACCATAGGTAACTCCAAACACTAGTAACATTAAACACAATATCTGAAAATGAAAATTCGATTCAACAGAACACCGAGCCTCGAAAATAACATACAGCGAAGATCATTCTAAAAAAAAAATAGAAAATCACCGAAACTTTAGAGAGCAATACCAAGTGAAGCTATTAAAATGGAAGATAATATCGGTACCTATAGATGTTATTAATGCAAGGTACTGATAATGAATGAGAACAAAACACGATATGCACGGCAACAGAAGAAAAGGCCGATATATCAAGAAATAATTGAGTAGTTCAGAGAGATCTCAGGCGTACGGTATAATCGGCGCCGCCACGTAGCAGCGGCGAAGTAGAGACTGAGGGAGGAAACGGAAGTGAGAGTGTGCGAAAGAGAGAGAGGGGTAGAGGAAGAGAGAGCTGAGCAGTCTTTTGTGTCGTTTTTTTAAATTTGCGCTTTATCTTTGATTTTAGAGTTGCTTAATGTACGGAGAATATCTTACGTGTGTTCCACAGCACGAGAATGGTATGATCTCATGGCTTTATCACCGTAGATATGATAACACAGAGCTCACGTGGTCTAGAACGTGAGAGTTCTCGACAAGTGTAACGTAGATCTGCCGTATGCTACCATTTCTCCGTATAAGATTCAAAATATTTATTATTATATTACATCTAAGACGGACAAACTTATCACCAGTGAGTACATCCTTCATAATTCATGAATTTACCTTTAGACCCTTCTACAGAGAGCGTAATTGCTACGTGTTCCCATTTTGGCGATTTACTGTATTGTCGAAAAGGGGAAAAAGATAAGAGGTGGCATGACAGGCGTGTGACGTTAGTGCTGCCGATGTATATGTTGGATGGCTGATTCTGAGGTAAAGTATCCAATCGTTAAATGGATAACGAGAAAACTCGTAAAGAATTTATTATTAAGAAAATAAAATAACAAAGCATTTTCAAAATAATAAATAGTTATCTGTGGGGTCCTAAGGAACAGGAAAATAACGTTACCGTTGCTTAAATAAAATATTAACACTTTAATTAATTTGGCTGCACCGGAGATTTTACTAATTTCCTTTTCAACGGATAGCAAATCAATTAGAAATTTCTAACAAATTATTACAAAAAGATTTATATTTTAATTCTGTTATTTAAGATAAAGTTTGTTGTTATTGCGTAAATCACAATCTCTTTATTTCTATTTATTTATTAGTCTTTATCTCACTATTTCAAGTGTTTGGTATTAAGTTTTTAGTCTTATTAATTTTATCCTTCTTCTTGTTCTTATATTTATTATTAGCCCCCCTTCTGGCTGGTAGTACTGGATCTCCCTAAGTATCACGTATCAACGAAAATTTTCCTGGGTATTATTATTATTAATGTTATTAATATTACGAGTTTGATGGATCACAAATAGATAAGATCAATTTCCTATACATTTATTATGATTGCTTAAATCTTAATTCAATCAAAATTAAATATCCAATTTTAATTTTAAATTTGTTAAATTAAATTTAACTCATTAACTTTAAATATAACATATTATAATTGTTTAAATTACGAGGAGCAAAGAGCCCAGCTAATTTATTATTTCTAAGTGTTGCTTTCTTTTTAATTGAACAAATTATTGATTTACATGAATTTTCTTTTTAATTGATAATAAATCAATTAAAATTTTCAATTATGTTATTTAAGATACACTTTGTAATTATTGCATTAATCACTATTTTATTTTTTAATTGATTTCTACTCTACTATCTTAAGTGTAGTAATACCATTTTAGAAATTTTTATTGAATTCCAACTTAAATTTAAATATGAATTAGATGGAGGACGAATATATAAATTTTTATATTAAATTTATTAATGATTATTCATATTCTAATTCAACTATAATTAAATATTCATTATTGATTTTACTTTGTTAAATTAAATTTATTTCATTAATTTTAGATTGAACATATTAAAATGAATTAGATTAAGAGTTGCCTTATTTTTAATTTAACAAATCATTGAGTTACACAATTGACAAAATGCCTTTATACATTTAATAAAACTTAGTTGGCGATGTAGATAAGATTCGGTCTATAAGATTAACACGGTTTAATTAATGCCTAAGCGTGAATTAAGATACGTGGAATAGAACATTCTTTGCATTTAAATAGGACATGTTATCGCATCATTGATCAAAGGTTAATTAAACATGTACGATGTTCATTTTCTTTTTATTTTCTTATTTTATTATTGCTTGTGATCCACTGAGGATAATGCTCTTGAGGACTAATCAATGCACGGGGGCACGACACTTAACATCAACTTTGAACATTTATTAAAGAAATATAAACCTTTTTATTTTTCATTATTGGAGCCACATTCCATGTTCCATGACTTTTGGTACAACCACCCATCATATTATGACTTTAGTGGTTATGATTGAACTTAAAATCTTCAAAATTACGTTATATTTATAAAAAATAATAGCAATATAAACTTTATTTGAGTAGGACCTTTTATAATTCGTATTAATTTTAAGAAGTTGATATCGTAGTATATCCTATCAATACAATGAAAAAATTGACTTCCTGACTATTTTTAATAAAGTATAATATATAAATATATATATTTGTAATTTTTGTGTGTTAAATATACATTAACTTATAAATTATGCATTCTACAATACGATTCATGATAACTCGCATTAATTTTAAGAGTTTAGACCTTATTAATAAAATAAATAAATAAATTCTCAAATATACATAATAAATTAATTTGTAAATTGTGTAATTAAATTTTAATATTTTCTTTGACAAATTAATAATTTAAAAATATAAATAAAATATAAAAATAGGCAACACTTACCCTTTTACTAAATAAATACATAAAATTTTGAATACACATTATAATTTGTAAATTACATAATTTAAATTTAAATATTTTATTTAACGAATTAATAATTGAAAATATAAATAAATTATACAAACGGACAAAACTTATTAATCCTACCCTTTGACCACTTGAGGCCAGTAAAGTACAATTTCGCTTATAAAATCTATGAAAAAGACATAATCAACTAAGTCCAAGTCTAAACAGAACTAAGTATTACCTACCACGCCCCTCCCAAACCCTCGAAAGTAACATACCCAAGTGCTCAATGCAGCTTTAGAAGAACATGTACAGTAAAGATAAACATTCGATAGTCCTAATCAGGTCAATGTTCATGTGCTTGAATTAGAATTGGCCAACCAAAAATGAGATTCAATACATATAGTAATGCTCATTTCAGTTACTATATACTATACAAAGACTTGCGAAAGTAATTTCTACGTAGTTCCTTCTTCAGGACATATCAGTGTCCTTGTGTCAACTACAAGCAAAGCAAAAAAGGGTCGAACCCCAGAAAGGAAAAGGGTCCACAAAAAGCCTAAGGGAAAAGCATGTGAGGCGTTGGTTTAGGCTCCTCCCTTAGCCTTGGATTCCACGTCTTGTGTTTGAAGAAGAAGAGAACTGTAGTAATCACCCACATTCATTTCAAAGGACAAAACTGTGTCCATTTCCATAGGAGCATTGAGACCCAAATTCAACATCATTGTCATTCCTCTCATGTGCCCTCTAATTATGTCTGTTCGGTGGTATGTCATTTTCAAACTTTGTTCATCTTTACTTCAGTCCCTCACTTACTCCCCCCCCTCCCCCACAAAAATGGTGTTTTCTAGTAGTAAGCTTATTATATTGCTTTGGGTAACTAACGTTCGACATTCAACGCCACCTACGTTGTTGACTTTCTCAAACTGTTTGAGGAAGCAAGTGCTATATTTTGTTCAGACATGGTAACGGTCTGGAATGTGGCTTGGTCATATCCCATCCTTTTTATGGTTTGAACTTAATTGAAAGTCTAATTAGGTGAGGAATATTTGGCTTTCAAACCTAATTCAAGTGGTATGAAGTTTTACCGAATTTATTCAGCCCAAACTCAAACTCATATTGAGTCGAAAATAACTATTAATCAATATATAGATGGTTGTCATTTTATTATACATACAAAATAGCATCATCTTACAATAGCTTAGTCCGAACATTTTAAAATTTAAAATAAAAAAGCTCAAATTTGAGTTTAAGTTGAATCTTAAAAAAAGATATGAATTAAATTTAAAATTTAAAATTAAAAAAAAACCTTAAATACAATCAAATTTTAATTAATTTAAATCAAATTTATTAAATTTGGACCAAATTGAATTGAAACAAACTTAGACCATTTTGTTATCTTTAGTTTTGAATCAGGTTAATTCGATCAAGTCTCGTGAAAGTAAACTCCAGCTTGTGGATAAAAAGAAGAATAAAAATTTAGATTTAAATTAGGTTTAAGCCATTTATCCTTTTTTTTAAAAAAAAAAAACTTTAGATTAGGACCTGCCGAACCTTTTTGCCAATCCTCACTCTATAAACATTTGGTCTAAACCAAAACCTCACTAAAGATGGGCTTTTTAAGATCAAACAGCACAACGATGGACCTGAAATAATGTTACGAGGTGTGAAAACGAGGCAGTGGTTATAGAGACGGTGCCAAGTAGAGCTACATATCTGGTCCGGTGGTTAACGTTAGAAGCAATCCAAATAATCAAAGATTACGAATTTCACTCTGTTGACTCCTTTATTTCTAGAGGAAGTGAAGTCCTGGACGGAGTTTAAAAGCCAATTTGAAGAACACAAAAAGCAGAACATGCCAGTTTCATCTCCGGTCTCTCGCCTCCTCCTCCACACACCATTTCTACGTTTCTTACTCTGTAATCTCCAAATCCATGCCAAACCATCGGTCTCCGGCGTCTTATCTAGGCACCAGAGCCGTTGAACTTGACCAAAACACGGTGGTTTCTTTCTCCTAGTTTCGAAACAGAATCATGAGTTAAAAAGCGCATGGTTAGTTTTTTTTTTTTTTTAATTATTGAGTTGAAATTCAAGTTTTCTGTGAAGAGAAACGTAAAATCTTGGTTATGAAACTTTAGCTGAAGATTTTTTTTTTTAAAGTGATACTTGGAGATAAGGAAATTAGCATGTTAAGCAACTGATAGGTGTAGGTTTTGCATGGGAACTAGTCGAGTGGCCCTTCATGATTAAAAACCAAACTGATTCGAAATGGTTCGATGGTAAAAATTTTGAATCGGTCAATTTTTTTGTTTAGTTTGTAACTTTCCGATAAAATTTATTTTAATAACTCTTATTCTTAAAAATGAATCAACTTATTAATTAATCAGTTAATTTTCGTAAACTAATCGATTTTTATAAAACAAAATTAATTAAATAAATTTTATTTAACAATCTTCCTTTTCAATTAAATTTTAAATAAAGTACAGTCTCTTTCAATTTTATTTAATCTTTAACCGATTTTATGACGATCTAATACCGGTTGGATATTTTGAACCTTAAATTTTTTGTCTAATCGGTTTAACTCTTGGTCTGATTTTTAAAACATTGTCTAAAAGTATCAGTTGCGACAATGTTGGGTCTTTTTGATGTGCACGACATGTCGAGAATTGGGGATACTTAATAAACCTAGTTTAAAAAAAATAGATAAATTTTAATTAATTTAATTTTAAAATATAAATTATAAATTTAACTTATGAAAACTTAAGAACTTAAATTTTATAGCTAAAGAAATGTTTATCTTGTTAGGGGACAGAGAATTCAAGGATGATGATTGAAGTTTTCAAGAAGCATATGGGAGATGATGATCCAAACTTTTTGTTTAGACCTTTCATATGATTTCACTCTTTTTAAAGACCACATTTATTGTTTTAATACACAATTAATTATCCTAAAATAAATTTAACATTGTTAGTAAAGAACCAGATATTGAGTTTCATAAAATTTGAATTTAAATTCAAGAAAAAGTTAATCTCAAATTTAATTAGGGTTTGAATACTTATTTAATTTTCTTAATTGATCAAATTTAAAAAATATCAAAGTTTTAACAATAAATTAGAATTAATTTATTAATTTTAAATCAAATCAAATATTTTGTCTTCCATTACGTAATTGATTGCTCGGTAATCAAATAAACTTTACATTTAATAGTTAATTAATTGATCATGGGTTTATTTATATTATTTATATCACATCCTTTTTTGCTTTTTTTAAATAAATGTAAAAAAGATTATTTTTAAAAAATTATAAAAGATTTTTAAATAATTTTTGAAAAATAAAAACTCTTAAAATTAAATAAACTAAAAGTACTTTGAATCTTCTAAAGATGGCAATAAATCCGGCCCGACAATTTTTATTGGGGTTGAGGCTCGGCTTGAGTCTTAACACAACCGGGCCCATTCGGCTAGTCCGTCTTGACCTAATTTTTTAAAATAAAAAATAAAAAATGTTTTTTTAAAACGACCACATTTTCTTTGTAATTATCATCCTTGGGTCAGATTGGAGTCAGGTAGTTCTCCGACCTTAGGTAATTTGAACCTGAGTCTCAATTAACTCAGACTGCTCCGTTAACCTCCGAACGGTCGGGACTGGCCTGAACCAGGTTTCATTCCTAATGTCTTCTATCAAGTTTCAAATAATGATATAACTTTGTTACTAAACAAAAGATGGATAAAATAAAAGAGAGACTGTTTCTCTCGGTCGTAAATATCAACCGTCGGTATCTTGTGCTTCTTGTCGGTGGTACAATTAAACGGATCCCCACAGATCAACGGCTGATATTTTGGCACCTCCCCTTTGAACACGTCAAGGTCCGTTTGTTTCCGTAGATCTCGCCTTGTAAGGTCATTGAAAAAGCGCGAAGGTCACATCCGTCATTCAACAATAACAGAGTAAACGAGACAACTACTAACGGAAAAAACAGATTTTGTCGGTGAAGCTTCCTTTGTAAAAGAACCACCACATTTCAATCCAAATTTCTTGTTCTCCGGTGAATTCTGTTCGTCGCCGATTTGTTCCATATCCAACTCGTGCTCTTTCAAGCTTCTGTTTCGTACTACATTTCACTTGCATGAAACAGAGCCATCGTTAGAACTTAAAAAAGGCCAGCTCAGAGGCATATTCGTATAGTAGCGGAGACATTTATGCTGTGTTCTGAAAAACCTAGAGTCCTTCTCTAATCCTTTACAAGCATTAGATCGATGGGTCAAGTTTTGGGTTTGATTTTGTATTGAGAATAAAGTAGTAGAGCGAAGATGAGAGATAAATCAAGGTCTAGAGGGTGGTGTGGATGGTTTATAGCGCTGGTTGTATTGGCAGTGGTGGTTACCGCCATTGTTTTAGCTGTTAAAAGAAAAGATCATGACAAATCCGACGAGTTGGGTCCTGTTCCTGGGCCTCCTGGCGCCATTGAGAAGAGGTACTCCGACGCTCTTAAAGTTGCTGTGCAGTTCTTCGACGTGCAAAAGTGTACTTTCTCTTACTCATTTCAATCTAAGCAGTTCAGTTGGTGGTTAAAATTTGTTTTTGGAGATGGGGTTAAGGGTCTTCCGAGCTAGTTTGCTTTGGTTTGTGATTAATTGTATAAATGCGTAAGCATTTTTGTTATATGGAAGCAAAAACAATGTGTTTTCTGTGTTAATAATCAAGTCTAAGTTGGTAATTTCATAAATGCAGCTGGGAATTTGATGGATAATAAGATTTCATGGAGAGGAGATTCTGGTCTTAAAGATGGAAGTGAAGCGAAATTGGACCTATCAAAAGGGATGTATGATGCTGGAGACCATATGAAATTTGGATTTCCAATGGCTTTTACAGCAACTGTGTTGTCTTGGGCTATTCTCGAGTATGGAGATCAGATGGCTGCTGTGAATCAGCTAGAACCTGCTCAGACCTCCCTCAAGTGGATCACTGACTTCCTTATAAATGCACATCCTTCAGATAATGTGCTCTATGTTCAGGTATGGAGGTTCATATGGTTATAAATTCATCGATTCTGGATCAGTTTCTATGTGACGAAGGCATGTCTTATAATCATTTTTCTTATTTCCGGTCAGGTTGGTGACCCTATAGCAGACCATAACTGTTGGAACAGGCCTGAAGACATGATTGAGAAAAGGCCTATTACACAGGTGAATACATCATCTCCAGGAACAGATGTTGCAGCTGAAACTGCAGCGGCTATGGCCTCTGCAGCTCTGGTGTTCAAAAGTGATTCAGAATATTCAAACACCCTTCTTCAACATGCCAAGAAATTGTTTGCTTTTGCTGATAAATATAGAGGTTCTTATAGTGAGAGCATACCAGAGGTCCAGAGCTATTATAATTCAACAGGATATGGAGATGAGCTTCTCTGGGCAGCTTCATGGCTTTATCATGCAACAAATGATAAATCATACCTTCAATTTGTGACTGGACAAAACGGAGAAGACTACGCAAATTGGGGGAGTCCTACTTGGTTTAGTTGGGACAACAAACTTGCAGGAACACAGGCATTTCACTTCTCTTTTAGCATAAAAGATCAGATGATTTTGGTTATTTAACAGAGGGAAAATAAAAAATCCTGAATGTTTGGTGCAGGTTTTATTGTCCCGTTTGACCTTCTTTGGTGAGAAAGGCACATCAAATTCGGGTCTTTTAAGGTACAGAAAAACAGCTGAGGCTGTTATGTGTGGACTCATACCAGATTCTCCAACAGCCACAACCAGCAGAACAGACAGTAAAAATTTCCTTCTCTGATGCTTTCTTTGTATTTCCCACTCATACTTGTGTTGCTTGAGTTGTTCCTTTCGTTCCAGGTGGTCTTATATGGGTCAGCGAATGGAATGCTCTGCAGCATCCTGTTGCTTCTGCATTTTTAGCTGCTCTTTACAGTGACTACATGCTTACTTCCAGGACTCCGAAGATATCCTGCAATGGAGTTTCATATGGACCATCAGACCTTAGGAAATTCGCCAAATCCCAGGTACTATGATCTCCATCCATCTGATTATTATATATTACCTAAAATGGAAGTAAAAAAATATAAAAATTTAGGTGATTCGATTAATTGATACGATCTATATCTATAAATAAAGAAATATATTTTTATACAATGTAAGTAATTGTTTATGAAACTGTGTACGTCTTTGCAGGCTGATTACGTCCTGGGAAACAATCCTATGAAAATGAGCTATCTTGTTGGGTATGGTGACAAGTACCCTCAGTACGTGCACCATAGAGGAGCTTCAATCCCAGCAGATGAAGCACCAACCTGCAAAAAAGGCTGGAAGTGGCTTGAAGCAGAGGGCCCTAATCCTAATGTAGCTGTTGGAGCTCTTGTAGGTGGACCATTCCTCAACGAGACGTATGTTGATGATCGGAACAACTCGATGCAAGGAGAACCGAGCACATACAATGGTGCGGCCATTGTTGGGCTCCTTTCTAGTCTGGTCACCATATCTTCTGCAGTTCAATCATTCACCTGATCAATGG
>JAOQMM010000002.1:692830-713537 GCA_027563515.1 Erythroxylum platyclados
CTCCTTTCTAGTCTGGTCACCATATCTTCTGCAGTTCAATCATTCACCTGATCAATGGTTTTGGTGCGGCCATTGTTGGGCTCCTTTCTAGTCTGGTCACCATATCTTCTGCAGTTCAATCATTCACCTGATCAATGGTTTTGGTGCGGCCATTGTTGGGCTCCTTTCTAGTCTGGTCACCATATCTTCTGCAGTTCAATCATTCACCTGATCAATGGTTTTAGTTACTCTATTCATTGTTTGTATTATATGTAGTCGCATACTTTGGTCAGCACCTTTTTTTCAAAGGTTTTGAGGGGTTTAAGAAAAAATTAGACCATATTTAAGTATCAGTATGTCATATTTTAACTCAAAACTTTAAAATAATGGGCTATAAATCATATTTTTGTATATAACTCACTTCATGTTTATATCTTTTTCTGTTATTTCACTTGTGAATTTCCATCTTCTCCTTATATTTCCAACATAGAGTATTTTATATATTTCTTTGTAAGTTGTGTTGTAATTTTGAAACTCAATTTTCTTAAACCTCTATATGTGTTTTTACATGACATGATTAAATTATTGGTACATATAATAATTTTAAATTGTGTATTATAAATAAATTAGTTGATGAGTTAATTAGAGTTTGCAACATATTATATTAAATCTGAGTCGTGTTTAACTCAATTTTAGTCTAATTTTTTAAGATGTTGGCACTGTCCTTTTGAAGGCTAAAAATTACTTAATGAGATAATAAGAGTTGAAAATTATTAAATCAAAATGATATCAATTTAAAGTTTTAATTAAATTAATTTTGGTCAAGTTTATTCTACTTTCTTAAATTTAAAATTGATTTAAGTTTTGATCAACTTAAACTTTTTCTTGTTAATATTTTGATTGAATTACATTACGCTATTTTTATCGTATCTAACTTAAATTAGCTCAAATTGGATCAACTTAAATTTATTTATATTTAACTCAAGTTGAATTCAAACCTATTTATCATTTCAAATGGCGATAAAACAAGCTTTAATATTTAACATTTGTCGGACTAAACCAGTTTATCATCTTTGAAATTAACCATTCAAAATCAAATTACAAATTCTATTTAAATTATTAAGTGACATGCTTTGAGCACTTAAACCTCTGTCTTCGTCAAAGATGACTAAGAATCTTCATTTGTATAACATGTTATCATGCGAATGTTGCACCGTAGACCCTCTCCTTCCTCGAGTTGTCAATTTCTCATTCAACTTTGACCAGTAACTCTGGGAATAGAAAAGATTAGGACATCAGAATTATACCCCTTCAGCAAATCCAGTGGCCACTTGTTTTGACACGTACTGTGTTCTACACAGCAGCAGAGCAAAGCCCTGCCAGGAGTGGACAAACGTCACTCACTCCTTATCTTCCAAGACCTGAACGGGCAGCGGTACCAGCCAGGCTCAGTACATTACAGGTACCACTTGTGTAGCTGTCAGCGGCCTTTCTTGTACGGTCAAGGACCATTGTCGTTTATTGTTCTCTTCAATTATTTTAGACAAAAGTCACATGATTGCGGATGAGACCTGTCTCCCAAATCTTCTGTGCCAAACTTTGTTTAAGAGGATCTCATTTACACAAAGAAAGAAATGCGTAGATGAGATGAGATCATCTGACACAAAATTGACACAAAAAATCTCATTTTATATGATTGGTCGTGTTTTTTCTAATGAAAAATAAATAAATTACTTTATAATACAAGTGATAGACTCAATTAAAAAATTTCAATAATATTTGAAACCTAATATTGACAATAAATTTTAAGGATCTTATTTTACACTACTTGATCAATTAGAAATTTAAATTTATACTTTTTAATATAAATAAGTGAGTTATAAATAAAGCTGTAATTGAAGAGAAGGATTTGAACCGAAATACTATTTTAAAGCTTAACATCGATTCATCAACCATAAAAAAAAACAAGTTAACCCATGTAAACCTTAGAAATTTATTTATTATATATTTAAAAAGGTAAAAGGTTCTGCAATTGATGATTGATAAATAGACTAATTATCAATATTATAAATGATTAAAAATTATTTACAAATAAAAATTTATAATGACTATTAAAATTTATTTCACATGTAAAAAAACTTATTGTATATAAAAATTTTTCTTTTTTTTCTTGTCATGTGAATCTATCAGAAATAATCTCTCAACCAATTAAAAAATAGTTACGGACCTCTCCAAAATTTGCATTTCAGGGAGATTTTTATTGAATAGTAGTTATTGTTATTGTGAAGTAGAAAAAGATTACCGATCAATAAGTGACCTTCATTTTTTAGGTCATACTCTTAGCATTAAAAATTTAAAAATTATAATAACAATGTCAATAACATCAAAAGAAGAAAGAAAGAAAGAAAGAAGGGAAGAAATTTTTGTTTTTGAAAAAGGAAAGAACATAATCTACAGGCTAACTAAAAGATCTGCAGATTTGGTGGAGCTCACATCTACACGGTTGTATGCACTAAAATCTATAGTGTATCATCCAATCATTACAAAGTTGATGATCAAAAAGATTCTCAAGTCAACGGGCAATATCTGCCCTTAAGGTGTAACCAATTTGCTGCTCCATTTCCCAGTTTAGCTTGGAGGCGACATCACAGTACTTGGGTTCGTAGTCCTGGTCAAAATCATGGACGGTTCAGATCTTTTGACTTAACTTTGGATTAATGATCCGTGATACGCATGTGCCAAGTGTGTGGTTGTGATTGGGCAGAAAGATCCAAAAATTTTTACCTCAAGCTTTGACATGAGTTCTTGGGCAGTTTGGGCAGAGACAATAATGTGACGGGCAGCTGGGCTAACGAAGCCCTCGTCAACCGCCTTATCGATGAACGATAAAAGCGAATCGTAGTAGCCATCAACGTTCAACAACCCCACCTGAAAATCCAAATAATTAAATTATGTAATTTATATAAATTTATTACTAATTTTTTTCTTTTAATTTCTTTTCTAGCAAACAAAAAAATAAATATTACCCAGTTTTTTTAATTATTACTAATTTTTCTTTTAATTTTTATTATAGTAAACAGAAAAATAAATATTACCCAGTTTCGTTTTGGAGATAAAACGGCGGCGTTTACAGTTGATATATATCGTTTTTAAGTTAGTGAAAAATGAGGACGAAGCCGTACCGGCTTGTCATGGATTCGTAACTGAGCCCAAGTGATGACCTCCAGGAGTTCTTCCAAGGTTCCATAGCCACCTGTTCATGGAGTTCTGAGTAACCCTGAAGAGAAAATCATGGGACAGATACGAATTTAGAGGGGATTTATGAAACCTGGAAGAGCTATAAAAGCATCCGCCTGACGAGACATTTCTGCTTTTCGCTGGTGCATTCCTGATACAGCTCTTACTTCTCCTACTGTCTCTCCCGTGATCTGTTGTTTTTTTCATGAAAACATTAAGAACTGAATGAAACCTTCCTTTTCGAGTAATGTTTTAAGTTTCCGAATCATACTTTTAATATGGTTCTTAGCTTTTTTTACGTACCTCTCTTGGCATCAGAGTCTTCGGTATCACTCTGCAACAAATTTGACAGAGGAAGAAGAAGAATCATTAGATTGTCATCAGAAGATCTCAGAGAAAGAGATAAAAGAGAAAGGAACTGTATAAGCTTACCCCAACACATGGCGGCCACCAGCATACACAGCCTGTGAGACCAAACCCATGAGACCAATACTACCACCTCCATAAACCAAGTCGATGTTCCTTTCGACCTGCAACCATCAGCCCACTTGTTCAATCTAACAGTAATACTCTTTCTTCAACAATCAGAACAAACTAAGATCCAATCATTCAATCCCGTCAAATCAGAACCAACAGAAAAACCAGGAAGCTACCTAGATTCTGCATTAAAAAGGTTGTTCAGAGGGTTACAGTACCAGTTGTTGGCCAAGTTGTATAGCAGCAAGCTGGTAGCTAGGATTCTTGCCAGGGCTGCTTCCGCAGAACACACAGACACGTCTGAATCTTGATTTCGTCGAAACCAAACGTTGGTTTTGGTTTTCCATAACTGCAAACGTCTGAAATCAAATGTGTGTTTGTGCTTGATCTGGGGTTTCTGTTGTAAGACGTGTCTGAGATTGAGCAAGACAAAGACAGAGAGAAAGAAGCAAAAAAGAATGTGTTTGTTGTGTTAGACACTCAGCTTTCTGTTTTTAAAGTATTGAACCGACTGGAGGTGAGAAAGTAATTGGTATTTTTATATGATTTTGATATCAAATCAATGCCCCAAAACTGCTACAAGTCACACAAGTAACACACTATTTTTCTACCTATTTAATATATTTTTAATCCAAGGAAGGTTTAGATTTTAATCTTTTATACTTTTTTTTTCATTCTTCATATGTTCTGGTTAGCTTAATGTGAAATGTTATTGACTTTGTAATAAGAGTAAAGGTTTTTATAATGTTTCAAAAATCAGACAGAAAGTTAAACTAATAAGAAATGAGGTTTAAAATTTAAAAGATTCAATCAGTATTAATCTGTCATTAAATATTCAATAAAATTAACAAATTTAAAATAAGATTGAAAAAGATTGTCACTAATTTAAAGAAAATTAAAAAATAGTCTGTCACAATATTTTAATAAATTTTGTTATTAAAGATCGATCAGTTTATTAATTAATCAGTCAATTTTATAAATTAATTGATTTTTATAAATTAAAATAAATTAATTAATTTAAAATAAGTTTATAGGAGACTGTCACTAATTTAAAGTTTAATTAAAAAATAAAATTTTAAAAGAAAATTAATTAGTTTATTTTAGTTTATAAAAATCTATTAATTTCTAAATATTGACTAATTAATTAATAAACTGATCAATTTTTAATAATAAAATTTATTAAAATAAATTGAATCGAAATAAAGGTCTATTTAATGATAAAAAAGTTTTTTTTTAACTAAAGAGAGAACCGATAATCATAATTTCTTATACAATTTGAACATAAATATATATATAATTTTAAAATTATATATTCTATATAATAAATAAAAAAATTAAATAATAGCCTCGATTCAAATAATTGCTCGAGGATAAAAAATTTAATGTTAATAAATTTGAACTCGAAATGTATTTAAAGAGTCCGTACAGAGTTGGACCCTGTGAATTGTAATGTGTATTAACAGGTCACAGCTGTAACGGTGGTTGCATATGGGTCAATGTCTCGTGGCTTGGACTAGACACGGAGACGACCTTCTTTCTTACCCCTTCATTTACATCTTATTAGAATTTGCACTTTTTAATGACCCCACTCTTAGTTTCGATCTACATTTTTTTTATTTGTAAACAACTTAAATTTGATTAATTTAAATTTCTAGTTTAATTAATTTTAGTGAAAAATAATATTATTTTAAAAATAGATCAAATCGATTCTCATGAATTCAAGTGTTTGTTGAATTTGAATTGGAATTGAAATACTAATCCTACTTTCTTATTTAATAAAAAATAATATTCGTTATGCGGTGATTCAAATAATAAGAAAAGACTTTCAAAATATTTCATAGTACCTTTTTGTTTTAATTTTTATTTTTTAACATCTTGTTAAGACGCAATTTAGTTTTTAATTCTATTATTGATTATTTGAATAAAATTTATTATTTTGATTGGATTCTTGAATTTCTCAAATAAAGTACGTAAAACATGTAATTAATGAGTTAAATATGATTCGAGCCTAATCTGAGTCAAAATTTACGTTAAAGTTAGCCTGAGAGCAACCTTAAACGTGTATATATGTGTGTGTATATATATATATGTGTGTGTGTGTGTCTTAAATATCAAACCAAAGTTAAATCAATAAGACAATAAATTTAGGATTTAAAAGGTTTAACCGGACTTTCATAAAATCGGTTAAAAATTGAATAAAGTTAAATAATTTGAAAAAATGATTAAAAAAAACCATCCTTATTTATTGAATAATTTAAAGTTTAATTGAAAATAAAACTGTTAAATGAATGATTTATTTTAGTTTATAAAAAGTTATTAATTAATTAATAAACTAATTAATTTTTAACACCATAGATTATTAAAATAAATCAATTCAAAAAGCTGACCGATTTAAAATTTTTACTGTTAAATCGATTGAACCGATTTAATTTTTAAAACATTGTATAATATAAATTTCATGACTGAAACCTTTTGCCTTATTTCGTAAATTGGATACAATTTGAAGCTGGCCAAAACTAAATGAAACTGACACGAAAGAGAAAAGGCCGACCAGGCACCGATTTTACCTTTTCCCTTGGTCTGTGAAACTTCAAGACGTAGCAGCCACCCACATTCTGCCGTGAATCATGGAACTTGTTTTTTTCCAAACACTGCGTGTTAATGTTATACTATGACTTCCACATGATTGTCAAATTAGGACATTTTTGTACCATGTAATAATAATCTTGTATTGCATGTATTTAGTAATTTACAAATTAAAAACGTAGTTTACATATTTAATTAAAGCATATGTTTAAAATTTTAATTTTAGAAAACCTAAAAACAACTATCAGACTTTAACATTCAATTATCTTTTGGTTATCAATAATGAAAAAATCGGAATAAAAAATGAGAATGAGAATAAAAAGTAAGAATCAGAATAGAAATAAAATTATTGATTATGTATATTTGGTATGGTATTAAACAAAGTTAATAGATACACTAATATTTGGTATTGAATATTAAAAATGATAATAATAAAATTTTTGTTCGTATTTAGTTATTATATAATTTATTTTATAAATAAATAATTAAAATATTTTATATTTTATAAATAATTAGTCAAAAAACTCAATGATTTATAACATTATTAATTTTAGATAATTATGAATAATTTTTGTGATAAGAATAAAAATACCAATGAAACAAAATAAAATAATTATTAAAAATTTAATATAAAAGATTGTGATTGTGATGATAATATTTACAATATCTTAATAATATTTCGATAATAACTTGATAATATTATAATAATATCTCTTATTTCTTATTGTCGATGTTTAATTCTAGCTTATACTCACATTTACTTAGAAAAATTCATTCCAATTTTGTCATTCTTTATTTTATCTGTTATCAATAACCAAACAACTAAAAGTTATGTTCTCATTCTTATCTCTTTATTATTGGTTAACAAATAAAACCTTAGAAGTTCTTTAAAAATCTCTTTCAAGAACTATAACACGTGATTTTAAACATTATTTTCATGTTTTGTACTTGTCAAAGTGTTAACTCCAACATTAAAGAGCATTATACGTGATTAATTAGTAAAATAATTTTATATGAAATTTACCTTAAATTCATACTATCGGCAATGTGTTTTGTTTGTTTCTTAAGTCAATTCAACTGTTCTTATCCAATTAGATTATATAGCTTTACCTTAAACTTAACAATGGTGGGTTGGTAGGTTGTTGCCTCGTGCTTCGCTGCGTTCCACATTTATAGTTTTAATATGCAATTATGTAAGAGAAGAGCCTAAGAACGTGACTTTATTCCTTTTTTATGCCTTTGCTTCTCAACGTGGATGACCCATTTTGGCTTAAATTCTCATTTGACCTTTCAAGCTAATAACTCTACAAATGAACAAACAAACAAGCTCTCCTACAAGGAATGGTATGGAAACTATTTGTATAAAGGAAAAAAGAGCTCTTGTTGGTGGTGGTTGGAAGATGGCAATAGCCAATAAGCAAGACCTTGATTTAGTTGGTGATTCATATCTCTTACAATAACAATAAAACTCAATAAATATATTTTAGATGTGCTTAATGTTTAATAGATTATGTGCCTTAATTAGTTATTTTATAAATTAAGAATTTAAAATTCAGCTTTAAATTCAATCTAATACATTTTTATTTTCTATCAGTTATTTTTCTTTAAAAATTTATAAAAATTATAATTTTTATCAGGTCTCAAAATTATAATCTTTTAAGAGACTCTTGAAAAGACACGCTCTTTTAATTGAACCACCTCCTTACTAACCATGTACCAACATCAATCATATAATTAATGGAGTTGAAAATTATATTCATTTTCTAATATCTTGACTTCACTCGAAACTTGATCTAATTCATTTTAAAATTAGTTAAAATATTATAAAATAAAGTCTATTTTAAAATTTAATTAATTAATTTAAATAAAATCAAGTCAAATCTAATTTGATTTGCAAACCATAATGGCTTTTCCCTCAATGTGACCAATTGAGAGCTGCAAATTCATTTTTAAACTATAGAGTCTATTGTTTCTTTGGTTAAATTATTAGTTTATATTCAAGAAAGCAAATGGGCTTAGAATTGACACCCAAATCATCTTTTCTTGGTAAGATGTTCCTGCCATATTCCAACTTTTTTCATCCATAAAATAAATAGAAAAGATAAAAATTGAATGGATAAAAGCGGGTGAAATAGAGTAGGAACAAATTTATAGAAATAAGTAGGAACAAATTTATGTAACAGACGATCTGTTACTGCAACCGAATTACTCCAAATCATTTCTTATTTATTGTTGTTTTAAAAGGTTACAGAGATTCCTGAGAAGTTGACTGATGATAGGTTGATTGATTGATCAAAGACATTTGTTGTTATGTGTAAGGGAATTTGATTGATCGAATCTAACGGTTAAAGCTAATATATCTACTAAAGGACACGGATTATATGAAAAGATCCGTATCTTTGTGGGATTTTAAGGATTAAAAAAAGCTAAAACAAATTAAGTAGGAACATAGGACTAGCCTGCTTACCTACAGTCCACACGTGTGTCTTGTCACCGCTCTTATTCCAAACTCCTGCCGGTCCGTACACAAACCGTTTCAACCAACTTTCTAAAATCTGCTGCGTATATAAGAGGTCAGATTTTCTGTTATATGCTATTTTATTCCCATTCAAATGTAACAAGTGATATGTTCTCCGTATAAAATGAATTTTCCTTAATTATTATAATAATATTATTAGAGATTTTCTTTATATACCAAAATCACAAGCATATACAAACCTCCATAACCATTTATATTTATTAAAATTTGAGCTCTAATAAATTTTATTGTTAAAAATCTCATGCTTGAGATTTTTACTTTTTATGAAACTTATTTAAGTCTTAGGTAGTTTGGACATATTAAGAGGAAACATCTAGATGTTCTAGTGATACGAGAGGATCATACTTAAAGATTGTAAAAGAAAATTAGGGAGGCTTAAAAAGAAATAAGAGGAGGTGATCAAGAATGATTTGCTAATGTTGGAATTTACTGAGAACATAACTTACAATAGAAAACTTTGGCGTGTTAAGATTCAGGTAAAGGATCCCTCATAAAGAGATCCTGATAGCTCACGTATATCTTTTACCTATTGCCTATTGTAATTAGCCTAAGTGGTAATTACTTATTACTCGTATTAATATTATTATTATTGTTGTTGTTGTTATTATTAGTATTATTATTAGAATATTTAAAATATTTAGTATTCTCTTTAGTGGTATTAGTATCATTATGTCTATGATTATTAATGTTACTACTTTTAATAATGTTTTTATTTTATTTTCTCTTTTATTTCTTTTAGTATTATATAGTATTTATATTTGTTCTTATCTATTTATCTATTTTTCCTAGTATTTTTATTTTTATTTCTTTTTTTAATTTTATTGTTGTTTATTTTTTTATTTTATTTGTATTATTTGTATTATTTTATTTTTCATTCATACACACAAGTCATTTAGAAATAATCTCTCTACTAATTAGGGATAAAACTACGTATCCCTCTAAATCTCACGTTCTAAAGAGATTTATACTAAATATTATTGTTGTTATATAGAGCTTATTCAAATCCAATGGTTGGTTAGTAGTCTTAAATTTTTATTTAGCATACGCATTAAGAATTCTAGTTATTAAAGAAAAGTTCCATTACAAAAACTAAACTAGATTTTTTTCTATATAGATTTTCTATGAAAACTCGTAGGATAAGCTGACAAAAGAGAAAGGATCCGGACTTGCATGGTTCATGTCTACCGAAGAGGGATCTTGAGCTTGACCGCAGACTCGTAAAGTCCATTTAAAAAAACTAAACTAGATTTTTTTCTTCATTAAATAAATGAGTCAAATATGCCATTATAATATACAAACCAAGTTTCAATTACATCACTGTAGCACCTTCCGAAATTGTAAATCCTGAACTTGTGTAAATGGAAAGAATTAATTACCTCACCCGAGAAGCTACAGCACAACCTCAAAGACTACACAGTTCAAGGAAATATCTGCATATTACTGACCATATCCGGGAGGCGGAGGGCCACTATTTGCTTTATAGAATGGTGGTGGTCCTAGCTGCCTCCAACTTGCTCCAACGTGTGGATGCCGATATGGCCCTCTATAGGCTTCACCAGCAGAAGAAGGCAGCGGCCCGCCATTAAATCCAGGTGGCAGTGGTGGTTGCATCCTAGATACTCTTGAATAGGCATGTCGGTTGCCGATTCCTTGATTGTGATCATACCCTCCACGAATACTCCGGTTAGGTGCTGGGAAAAACCCAGTACTCCAATGCTCATGGCTGCCACTTCCATAAGAATACTCTGGTTGGTAACCCTCATAGCCACTTCCAGACGACGTTTGTGTTATAGGCTCGTACATGTAACTTGATCCGCTGTTCTGATGATATTCTGATTGGTACGGATGCCTTGGATGTTGCCAACTTGATTGGCTACCTCTTTGATGATAAGATTGAGATCTTCTGCTAGGGGGGTTGGTGCCAGACCAAGTATAGGGTTGACTATAGCCTTGATCATAGTGAGTGGACATATTTGAAAATGGCGGGTTATAAGGATGAAAATTATCAATTCTGGATTGTGGCATTCTAACGTGTCCATCATCTAGGAACCCATTTGAGATAGACGAATATGGTGGGACATGAGAAGCCGCAGCATAATACGGTGAGGGGCCAGGCATATGCCCATTGCGGTCAACCTTCAACTGTAAACTGTTAACGACAAGTCGATGGGATGCCTCTCCAAGCTGACGACCGGAAGCAGTTCCCGGGAGGTTTTGCCTGAGGAACAAGAATCAACCACACCCTTAGTGATAATAGTAAGAGGACAAAGTGAAAAGAAATTGAGCATTATATCTTGTATTTCCACTCCATTGCACTGAGGTCTTTACCTTTCTTGTTCTCTAGGTCTCCTCCCAGAATCTTCATGCCATAAGACAGGTTCAGGTTTCAAATCCCCAGAATGTATAATCTATATGAAAGAAAAGAATGTCAGTCAACAATAAATCAATCAAGAGATGTGAATCTTCAGCATCAACTAAAATTGATAATTGAAACCACCAAACAAATAATTAATGTTTCGGCTAAGGAGAATGATAAATTGCCAAATAAGCATATTTGAAGAATATTGTTACTAGGGGTAGCAAAAGGGCGCAGGATTGAAGTTAACAGGCAAAGCTCAATTTGACCGGACTTCAAGCAGGGCTCAAGCCTAAATAAAGAATTCCAGGCTTCAAGCTCAGGGGGCTCCACCCAAACCCAGGATTTTTGGTCCAAAGTCCAAGCAGCAAGGGTTGAATAGTTAAAAAAACTTTGGGCTGGCATGGCCCATTGCTACCCCTAGTTGTAAGTGAATATTAAAGCTGTATAAAAAAAGCTCAGATGAGATCCAATTACAAGGCTCCAATGCAGTTGGCTAATCACATACATTAATCGAAAGTCCATAAACAAGCTTCAAAAATGGCTTCAAATGGCAGAAACATTCGTTAAAAACGTATAGAGGAAGCAGAAATCTTTAGAAAAATAACAGCTTGTGCCATAACAAGAATGACAAGCATACTTGTTATTCTTGTCATTCTTGTTTTTTCTTTTTCAAAAAAAGAATGACAAGCATACTGAGTACAAGTATTTTGAAGCAAGTACAAGTATTTTGAAGCAACAGTGTGCATACCTTTTTAGGGAATACAACTCCAACAGGAGGTCTAGTAATGTGTTTATGTAGATCGGGAAGCCTATACATTGCACATCTGAATTAAGAAGTTAAAACCAATGTAAAAGTTAACAACATAACACAAGCCATTGACATACCACGTCAAAAGGATGTGAAAGAAAACTTACATGACTTGGTTGTCCAGTATGTCCTCCATCCCAACAACAGGAGATCTAAATATGGGAGGATGAGTATCTTCAGCACAAGGGGATATATAACCGTTCATCCCATCACTGCATGCAATCGTAAACAAACCAGTAGGCATCCCAATTAAAACTTTAAGTTTGTGCATAGCATAAAAAATAGTTCAACCAAATCAGGATGAGCAACCAATAACAGAAACAAATTGGAAAAGAAACATTTTGATCATCAAAATCAAGGCTGGTATACAAAAAATAAGCCTTGTGAAAGATCAAAAAACATCGGTACTAGGACAAGATCTTATTACAATGGGCTGGAAATGATGTGCTAGTCCACAAAGTCACTAGTGATGCATAAGTTAACCATAATAATGCATACCTCAAATCAGGATTAAGAAGTTCCTTGACTTCAATACACTCTCTGTCTGGTAACTGCTTGCATTGATTATCTAGTAGATATATGCTTTCCGATAGAGAGTGTGATGATGACACAAATAACATATCAAACATCATGCTGTTTCTCCTTGCTTCTTCATCCTACAAAGCATAACAATTTTCTTATAGGATTGGAGAAACTAAAAAACAGAACCGCACCCTCATCTCCTCCTCATATCCAGAAAGGGGGGGAGGGGACGAGCATGTGGCACAAGATGAAACAAAGAAGTGTACCGTTAAAGTATGTTCAATTTTCTGAACCTCTGCAAGAAGGCGAGCTTCATCAATGAAGGGAAGCTTTGCAATGCCCTAAGGAAAAGACAATAAAATGGTATTAAACTATCAACAACCAGAAAGTTTCAAGAAACCACACATGAACAAGTACAACTCCCGGCTCACAAACTTGTTTCTATGGTTGATTAACACCAGTAAGACATACACACCTGCCAAGCATATCGTTTCCCATTCATGTCTACTTCAAAGTCTGATCAAGAAATGAATTATTAAAGAATAATCTCAAAGAAAATAATATAACGATGTTTATTGTTCAATTGAAAATTTGTACCAGTTGGGTAGAAGTCAATGATAGGTGAGTTTGGATCAGTCATTAATTTCCTGTAATGCTCAGGAAGAGCATGGGCACTGCAAAATAAATCATACTTAGTTTCTCACTTGACCGTCTCAAGGCAAAAGTTACAAAAGTGGGTATACAAAATGAAATTTAACAGCAGTGGAACCTTGCAGCAGGAAAAACTCCCAAAAGCTGATTGAATGGTTTAAATGGAGAACCGAGTTCAAAAGTTATATCCAAGTGGCCAAGATCCTTAAGATCAGAAGCAAATGGTGCATAATGATAGGGATAAAACCTGCAACAATCACTTATTAACTACAAATTCAAAGCCAAGATCAATGCATAAGTAGATTACTTCAGAAACCATTCATTCTTAAAGGAGCCCTAAGTATGCAAGACATCTTTTGTGTACTAATATATTTGCAACCAACAAGATGGAATGGACAACACTTGCAATCCACAAAATAAGCCTAAATTAAGTACATAGGTCCAATTTAAACATAAAAGTTTAGAATGTGTGCACAACAGTTCATACCATCATAAAAAAAAATTGCCAACAAAATTTCTATCAAAGGTTTTTAAACTTCATTTTTGGATAAGAAAAACAGAAGCATCGATAGGGAGAATGGATAAAATGTGCAAGGCTAAAGAAAAACAGAAGCATCAACAGGGAGAAAAGAATCCAAACTAAGGAATAGAGAGAATTCATGACAACTCACCATTTCCAAGAGCAAACACCTTCATAGTAGTAATGCATAACCCAACATAGCCCTTCTGTGTACTTCAGAACCTAATCAAATGGATGTTAACGAATAAATAGAACTCCATCATTTTTGAAGATAAAAAGAAAATAATTTAGATTTTAAAACTTACAACATCTCGTCTTATATTTTCACGTTCTTCCAGAGATTTTGCTGAAAACTTCTCATTGTAATACCTTTCTTTCCACCCAGGTTCTCCCAATTTAATCTGAAAATAAAAATCATAATAACCATTCATCATCATTGCACTTGTAAAAAATGAGAAATACAATCCACTTCATAACCAAAAGTAGAACCTAGAATATTAGCCATACATTATCAGCATGAGTATAGCAAATGCAACATGGCAATTCCACTAAAAGCAATTGCCACCATGTGCATTTGCACACATCATCAACTCACAGAAGTTTCAGTACATAACGCATAACTTAAAAGATGTGTGTCTACCTATTTCCAACTACTCTTCTATTCAATATCTTAATAACATAACAGAAGCAATTATATAATTTTTTGCAGAATATGAAAAACTCATCAATATTTGAAACAACCCAAACCTTGTCTTCTTCTGCAGTTTCAGAGTTGAAAATATCAGATTTCTCTTTTAGTATTTCCTTAAGCTTAGCCTTCAATTCTGTTTTGTTTTCACGAACCTAAAAATGAAAAGGAAATTGAATTAGTCTGACTGCTCCTAGTGGCCCGAAGCATCCAACAAGAGTTGATTCATTAAATAGTAAGAGGTAAATAAATGCACTCTTAACTCCTTGCCAGTAAGGCTCATACCATAAGCTCACTCGAGTATGAGCCCTAAGAATGACTGAAGGAGTCAGAATTACATTAAAGTGCATTTCCATGAGCAGTAAAACATACTTCTGCTTCCAGACTATTCTCAGCCTCAACAATAGCAGCACCTATATTTGCTGAAGAAGAGAATTTTGCAACTTTATGGTTCTGAGCAGAAAATCCTTTACCCTCAGATGTACCATAACGACTGCTCCTAACATCAAGGTCTGATGTTCTTCCTTGCGGATAAGGTGAAGGAGAAGGACCTGAAGCAAGACGAGAACCACGAAATCCAGTAACTGGAACCAAAGATTCAGGTAGAGCTTGAGGTTCTGCGTCATCTCCTCTTCTAGTTTGTCGCTTTTCACGCTTAATTCTCTCTGTTTGGCGCTGTTGTAGATTAACATGGCAACTCATGTCAAGAAAAAAATTACAAAGATACAGATAGGTGCAAGAATCTGTTTGCCCACATATATATGTATCTATGACAAATGTGCAATCTCAAAAATAGTTCACTAAAGAATCCATACAGTGCATGCCATCGTGATGTAAAACATTCAACATGCAATACACATCATTAACCTGGTGTAGACGGGCTCTTTTCTGGAATATTTTGTCTTCATAGGATCCTACTGCTTGAATAAAATGCTCAACCCTATCCAAATTTGGCTGAAGGCCAAAAAAAATGAACACATCAGAAAAGTCTAGGGAGAAAAGTGAAAGTTAATTGAGACCAAATAGTCGCTTACCTTGCTTGCATCAGTCAAAAACCCACCCATTACCATAAGTTCCTTCTTATATACTGCCATCAGCAAGTTAATTGCACCCTAGAAAAAGAACAACTATCAGTTCTATTTTTCGCATATCAACACCAAACCATTGCAATGTAAAAAGCTGAGACAACGAAGCAAGGGGAAGAAAGCACAAATGGAAAGTGGCAAAATTAAATAAACATAAATAGATAAATTACAAACCTCACGAATCTCCAGTGTAGGCATATGAGGCAAAAAATCATTACCCACAAAAAAGCACATGAATATAAAATCATCCACAATACGCTCAATGTCAATCTCAAAAGGAGGATTTGGCACTCTGAACTCATATTCCAAATACTCCCTAAGAGTCCAAATGTTAAGAAACTGCAAAAAAGAGAACATTGTAAATCCGAAGACACAAATAGGACTATATCCATGAGACAAAAGAAATAACGGAACCAACCTGGTATGGCTTTTTGGGCACATCCAGCCCATCAGCTTTCTCATCAAATTCTCCTGCCTTTCTCTTAGCTTTGCCTTCACAATTAGCAGCTAGATGACCCATTTGACCACATAGGAAGCATTTGTCTTGTTGTCCAGGTGTAAAAACAACCTGAAACGCAATCATCAACTTATCAGATTATCTAGATCAATATATCAAGGAAACCTATGCATTTTCATTTAAAATATACCCCAGCAAATTCCCATAAAAGTATGGATACAGCAGCAGTTAAAGACAAACCAGTTTAAGAATATTAAAACAGAATTCTATTATCACAAAAGGTTAGATACTGAAAACAGAAAGATGCAAACCTCTCGAAGAATTGAGAAATGAATCTCATGGGTCGCCAAAGCCAACATAATCAAATCTGCATCCTATAAGTGATAAAATTGAAACCATCTAAGTCTCTTTAGCAAAGAGAAATAAAATTCCAGGAAAATAAAAACGGTGGATGTAACATACCAAACCATACAGGCAATGACGTGTATTTGGGTTATAACTAGGAAGATTTCTTTGAAGACGAATGTATGACATAATTTTATGTTCCCCTTCCCCGGGAACATTTGCATCAGAAAGGATAACCTTCAAAAATCAAAGAGCAATAAACAACTCAAACAGTGTCTACCAAACAGCAGGCACAACAGCAAGATAAATCCAAAAGAAACAAAGTTTCATAAAGAACAATGAACTGTGAACTGTGAAATATGTAATACCTTAATTTTCTTCCAGCCAGGATCATAATTTAGTCTTAGGTGAATATAATACTGAAGTGCAATTGACAGGATAGACATGAATTCAGTTCCAGGTGTGATGATATTGGAATCAAAAACTTGCAAGCCCTCCTTCGGAGGAAGTTTTCTGCCCTCCCTCTCAAACTCCTCTCTAAGTCTCTGTTCTTCCTCCGCCTACGAAGAAACAATAACAACATGATCTATTACATATTGATGTTATATCACTTTACTTTTTTCCTTCTTTGTCCCTATATCTGAAAAGTAAAGAACTAATTTCTTCCCCCATCAAAGCAGAATTTCTTTTCCCATAGAGAAAAAAATATTTTTTTTCTGAAAAATTAAAAAATTTGATTGATAGAGAAAATGGAAGTACAGCGTTAGAAGAGTATTACTCTCCTACAACTACACAACACATACAAGTGACATTCTCAAACAATTAAAACGACAACCTCCTACACAATCAAACCAACTGGAACGACGGCGTAGCAAGAGGAAATGCAGACACTGGACCAAAGAACAACATGAACGACATCGTTGCATATCCAAGGATAAGAAAAAATCTTACTATAATATCAATGAGCTAATCCCAAGGATAAGAAAAAATAGAAGAGAAGATCAGGCTCCAATACAGCACCCACCCAAAACTTTCCACTGCCTTTTAGAAACACAGATATCACAGGTCAAGACGATAGAAAAATTTATTAATAGTGAAACCAATGCCCACATTAAACAATAAATCATTCACCGTGTGAACTCATTTCAAGGACAAAGAATATTAAAAACAAAACAATTTCAAAAAGCTGGTACATTGAAGATAACGAATCATTGAAACCAGCTTTATAGTTCAGTTGTTAAAATCGAAATTAGCATCTAGGTTCTTGATTTATATGATAACAATTCACGAGATATTTCATGTCTAAGATAACTTTTAATACATGCTACAAAAACAAAAACTAAATAATATATTTAAAATTTTTACTACTTGCAGGAAGCCAAGTGAAACACCAGTATTTTTTCTCTATCCTGGGAGATATGCACAATAAATCTTATTAAACATATATAGAGGAACAATCATGATCCAGAAACTTACTGCATCTGCTGCATCTTTAGCTGCTCTAAAACGTCTAGATCGCTGCTGATTCATTTTAGCCCGAGGGGCGACTCCATCTTCCATTTGTATCAAAGCATCGTTAGAACAAGATTTCACATTCATCTGACATTATAATAAAAAAGAAAGCACTCACCGATAGCCATGTATAGCAGCTTTCGAGGTCTCACCATGACAAACAGCCTATCAACATAGTCAAACATGCAATTGAATACCTCATCAAAAGAAGTTGGGGAAGGCTGGAAACAAGCCAAATGGCATCAGTAGAACAAATTGTTTAAGCTTAAAGAAAAGTATCATATACACCGATAAGCCTATAATTCATATACAAGTATAAAAACCACATCAAAAATTCTGAGAAGAATTGCTCAAAATTCATTAAACAAGATATCACCACATGTTGATTCAACCCCCTCCCTCTGTTTCTTCCAACAAAATTGAAAGACCCTAATTTTGTCTAAGTTAACAGAATAACAAAATTTTCCAGGTCAACGTGATTATATTATCTATCTTGGCTAGGGAATGGAAATGGCAGTAAACACAAAACACCAATATCACAACTACCATTACAGGGCATAATAGCACCTTAAACACACCAGTCAATGCAATCCAACAAGAAAATTAGATAACTTTTTTAAATACCAACAAGAGAAATTTGCAAAAAAAAAAATAAAAGAAAAAGGAAAAGGTCAAAGAAAACCGTACTCTGTCTTCGGGATGGAAACAGGGGTGTATAATCCCATTCATGTCGAGATACAGATTATCATATTCCATGTTAGGGTTTGGCTTACTCGTGTCGACCGGAATCTTCACACCGTCGATTTCGACGGGCTCTTCCTCGATTGCATCAACAATCATTAAAGGGTATTTCTCGGCTAACCATCTATAGAAAGCTGGCACACCCATCGCTCACAATGCTTCTTATTTCTGATCTTGCCCTAACTTGGTTGATTATGCTTCCTTCGACTTGTTGCTTTCTGCTCAGACCTAAACCCTAAATCGTTGAGTTCTTTTTTCTTTTGATCGTTTCGTATGATTTGAACAGTGTTTGCGCGAAACTCTAATCCTAACTTCCTCTTTAGGCGCTAATTCTGATCCTAAATACTTTTTCGGGTTGTAGGCCCGACCATGCTGCACCGTCCGGCCCGTAATGACAAATGGTAAGCGATACGGGTCAAGCTTCGGGTCAAGATAAATGACAATTTAATTAGTATTTTGGCCAATGAACACTCAAGTTTTGTCAATTACAGTGCAATTATTTGAAATTTTGATATTTTTGTAGAAGCTATAATAAAAATGATTATTTTGGAAAAAATAATTTGTACTTTTCTCATAATTTCGTGAATCTTAAGATGTAGTTGTATTCATTATCAAATATAGTATTCTATTTAAGTTAATTTTGAGGGAATGATATGGTATATAAACAGACAAATTACGTTGTCATGTCTTAATTTTAAGTAAGAAGAGATTAACTATAACATGTGAATGCATTATATATATATTTTTATAGAGTTAATTATATCATAAAATTTAAATCAATTAATAGGAATACTGTGTCATGTAATAGGTCTCATTTATCATATGACAATATGATTCATATTTATATATTTTAGACAGTAAATCCTACTTATCATGTGATAGTAGCAATTATTTTTATTTAAAAACTAAAAAATAATGTTACGTCAGCATTGACATGATGTTTAAGTGACTGAGAGTTAATTTTGTTAAATTTTTCATCCACCTAAGGTTTATTTTGCATGTTTTGAAAACTTTAGAATTTAATTTGAACGTTTTGAAACGTTAGAATCTGTTCTAAATTTTGTTGTAAACGTTGACGTTCAAAATGCACTTTTAACCTATTAGTTTTTCATATGTTTTTAACTTAAAATAATATAGTTTTAAAATTTTTAATTTTTAATACAACATTATTTTAAATCAAAAATAAGTTAAATTTTAACAAGATTAGGAGTTGTGTGATAATTAAACAATATTATATAAAAATAAATAATAATTTCAAATATATAAAGATTAAAATAAAAAAATAAGTGCAATTAATTTGAAAGATAAACCAAAGATATTATTAGATCATCATCATCAACACCCAGTTAAATCCCGCACCAACCCAGGATTTAAGAAAAGATATCGCGAGATGTTACACAAATAATTTTTAAACATTCTATCATCAAATACATTTAATTAAAAATTTATGAATAACAATTACAAATATTGTAATTTTAAATTTGATAATTTTACTGAAAAACCTTTTCCCTAATCCAAATCTAAAGATTTCTTAATACTTTAACTACAATAAATTAAATTATTACAAGTGCAATTAACAAACAACACTTTACATATCTTTTTTTTTTGGTTGAATTTATATCAAATCCATCTCTTTTTAGTTTATAATTTAATCAATTTACTTAAACAGAATATTGTTTTTAAAGAAAATTAAATCATATACTAATAAAAATTATTCACTTTCAAACTGCTACTCTTTAAAAAAATATTCATTACCATCATCAATACCCAATTTACGTCTCACTGACATGTAGAATTTGAGAAGGGCCGATAGTACGCAGTCTTATCCTTATCGAGTAAAGATGTTGTTTCCAATCTTTAATAAGATAGTCTTCTTTGTAATTTGACTCATTAGTTATTACTACAAAACATCTCATTGGGTTACAAATTGTAAGAAAATCTTATATTAAATTTTACCAAATCATTTTCATAAAAGTTATCATACTTGGCTGTTATATGTTCAATAACATTTATATTATTATTTTTCATTAAATAATAATAATAATAATAATTTGTGTGAAAACTGTGAAATCCCACATCAGCTGGAGAGGAGAACGAAGTATGCCTTATAAGGGTGTGGATACCTTTCCCTTATAACACATTTTAAAACCGTGAGGGGCGAACCCAAAACGGACAATATCACAAGCGAGTTGTGAGCTGGG
>JAOQMM010000002.1:727395-737664 GCA_027563515.1 Erythroxylum platyclados
GTGCAAAAAACACGCTTTTCTATATCTAAACACCTCAAATGAAATTACACGTCACTCCTTAAACCTCGCACGCTCCGCCATTACTGGTCTGGTGTGTTCGGCAAGTGAATGATTTACATTAATGACCTCATTAGAGTTACATGCATAATTGTTTCGGGTCATTTGGTCCAAGACCCCGATAAGAACCGTACTGACCGGACATTTCATCCCCTATCGAACCAACTTGCTTACCTTGGCCGGTTCACTACGTCCAACGACCTCCTTGCTTAATTTTATATTAACTCTCTGTTTGCCCTAGGCTTTAGGGTCAGTTCGAGTAGTTAGTGACCGGTCAGCGAAGTAACTGTTGCTGAATATAGCTGGGCATTTAGAGGGGTTCTAAATTATTAATTTATTAAATAATTTATTTAAAAGTTAAAATTTATTGATTATTACATCCAATATAGTTATATAAGTGAAGAATATATTGAATTTTTCTAGTAGAAATTTGAATTTATTAAAACATCTTCTTATTATTAACACTCAATTAAAATCACGCTAAAACGCAGAGTCTAGTAAAATTTAATAGTATACAACATTTCCTATCTAATAAAAAGGTATTTATATTCGGGTTCGACTTAATTCAATTTAAAATTAACAAATATGACTTAATTTGATCAATCTTTAAGTTGAATTTATATAAATGCATTAAATATAATTTATTGAAATGAAGTCAAGTAAAATAATATTATTTTTAAATAATATTAAAATAAATATAAATTGAATTTGTTCAAATATCAGCTAATCCCAAAATTTTATATAATTTTTTAAAAAATTTAAATCTACCTGTCAAACCTACTCTTCACAACATAATTTATTTACTTTATTCTTTTTCATCTTTGACCGTAGCTGTTATTCCTAGTCAATGGACAGGATTAACAATCATAGATTAGCTGCCTATCCCTATATACTGCTACAAGATTAAAGAAGAAGAAGAAGAAAAACAAAAGATCCTGAGAAGCTTATTCTCTGAATCAACTGGTCAGCTTTTGGTTTCAGGTTAACTTGTCACATAACCAGAAGAAGCTGAAATCAGCTGAAAAGTACAAAAAAACACTTATCCCTAGTCCCCGTTTGCTTCGGTCTTGCTTTTTAACTCACGGAAAAATAAAATAACACAACCTTTCTTCTGTTTGTTCCATTGTCTTCGTCCAAGTTGATTGTTTCGAGATACTTTAGGTGACTTCTGAATCTCTGATCCATTGATATCCGCTATAATAAAAGGCTATTTCCATATAAATAAAGGGTCATTTTACAAGTTCACATGCGTAATAGTCTATAGAAGGATTGAAGAAGATTATGATTAGACCAGAAAAAGTTGGGAGAATTTTGTTTTTGTTTCTTTTATGGTTCTTTATTCTTCCACGTCCATTCAAAAATATATTATATATAATTCTTTTATCCTCCATGTGCCTATTTTAAATGTTATAATCTTATAATTGATGGTGAATTTTTAGTAAATATCAAGAATTTGTGTCCTCCCTTGCTCATTGCCAGATTTTTATTATGAGCATTGCTTAAAAAAAAAGATAAAATTTTATTAATTTAAAGCGGCTTGTTAAATAAATTGTCTAATTAATATATAAATAATTCATTTTCATAAGGCAGTTATCAATAATAAAATTTAAAATAGATTGATTAGAGATTGAATTCTTTAATATTAAGATAATATTTAATGTTTCTATAATAATATTATTTCATCCTTTCTTCTTCGATCAATTTAAGACCTCTTTAATTACAAGAGTTTATGTTATAATTAATATTTTAAAAAACTGAATTAGTTCAGTCAGTTTAATAGAGAAAATTTTGAATCAGTCAATTTTTAAGTTTAGTTTTTAACTTTCTGGTTCGATTTAATTTAATAATCTTTGTTTGTTAAAATTTATATCTTTATTAACTAATCAGTTAATTTTCATAAATTAATTATTTTTTATAAACCTATTAATTTTTATTTAAAAATCTTCTTTATTAATTAAAATTTAAATTTTTAATAGATAAGGATAATCTTCTTTAATCATTTTTCAAACTCTTTAATTTTATTTAATCTTTAACTAATTTTATTACAGTCTAATATTTGTTGAACCTTTTGAATACTAAACCTCTTGTGTTGCTGATTTAACTTTCGGTTCGATTTTTAATTGGTTACAGCTGAATTCAGACTTTTCAAAACAAAACAGATTGTAGCAAATATAAATTGGCTATTAGATTCACGAATAATTCAACTAATTTCTAATTGATTTTGGTTGAGACAACAAATACCATTTGTATTCACATTTTACAAAACTCACTAAACGATGGGACCAAAGAATTTTTTAAAATATGTAAAAACAAGGAGAAATAAATATCGATAATATGATTTGTTACACATAATTCGTAATTGACAGGAACTATTAATTAATTCAACTTGCAGTTGCAGAGCAATTTGGATTATTGTGAACGGAAGACATGTGATATTATCAAATCAGATAGTGATTGATAGTTTCGTGCATAATTGGAAAACCAAGAGACTTATGGAACACAAGTGTGTCAGCTGAAGTATAAACTCCAAGCTAATGATTCTTTTGGAACAATAATATTCAATTCAAAGAGATAGCAGACCATCACTGGGAGAGACTTCCCTGACAAAGCTTGCATTCTCCATCCACAGACAGTGTCCATGGACAAGATAAAGTCGTTAAAGAACCTGTCTAATCAACCACAATCTTACAAGGGTAATTATTCAAAAATAAATTCAGTTTTTGATGAAGAATATATTTGAATATTCGAATTCATTAATTTCTAACTTAAAATTATTTTTAATTTAAATTTGATTCGAGACCTAGGAATAGGATATATTCACACTAATAAGCATAGGTTAGGAAAATTATAATATTATTTTATTTAAAAATTTTAGATTTTGAGCTAGACTAAATCAAATAGCTCAAAATTTATCCGAATCCTAAAATTTTAAAAATGAAAAATTCAAACTAAGTTTAGATAGATCTTTTCATTAGTAGCTTAAACTCGATTTGAGATTTAAATGAGTTTAAGATAAATAATTCAAACTCAACTCGATCGAGTTTAGATTAAAATTAAAACAATATTATTTTAATTTCAAACTTCATTTGATCAATTCAAATTTAACCTGTTAACTTTAGGACAAACCGGATTAAATCAAATTAGATCGATTTTGTTAACCCTATACTTAGTTTTCATATTATATACAGTCCACACTCTACAACGTTATAACTTTGGCACATGTAGTATGTTTGGTTTTATATTATTATCAGTTCCTGTCAAAAATATTTGAGGAAGATATTTCCAGACAGAGAAAACCAAAAAGTTTTTGATGTCTGGAAAACCAGAAAGTTTTTGATCTTTTATACCGAATTCGCAGATAGGCTTGACAGCAAGCAGAGTCTAATTTTGTACAACGTCAAGCCTAATTTAGCTTATACATTTTTGGGTTAAAATTTGAATTTAAGCTGGTTTAAACAGTTTCGGATCGGGTTAGGCATTAACTTTAACCCGGTTCCGGACCTTTTTGCCAAGTCTATTTGCGGAATAACATTTTGCAGACAAATGAAAAGCAAATGGGTAACTTGGAGTTTCTTCAATGTCTCTCTTACCATCTTCTTACGGATAATCTGTCTTACCACAAGAACTGCATATTAAATATTGTCAGAACTTGCATCAGGTCAGAATTGGAAGATACTTGCATTTCAATCTTGGGGTTTCAGTCAGAACAGGTCTGCCAGAAGTTCTTTCGATAAACCTGCAACTGAAAATATGTACAAACATTCCTCATAATCATTAAGATTCAGAAATATTTCTACTTCTTTGTAATCACATTTGCCTGTAGAACTAGGCTTGGAGACCACGTTTAAGAGAACTTTTACCAGGACCTGATGTTGCCCTGTCAGAGTTTTTCACTTTCTAAATTGAGTAACTCAAGTTAAACTTCACAGGTTACTGGTTTTTAATAGCCTCATGGTCACGCAATGAAGAAGTGAAGTCCAGTTAAAACTGTCACATACACCTTTATATTGAATAAGAGTTGCAGGAGTAGGGAACTATGTTCTGTTCGATTCTGGAAATTACACAAACCCAACATAAAACTAACAAATGCGGATGCCATGTACAGTCAATAGTTACAAAAGTTACTAGTGGCTCAACTCATCATTTCATAAGCATGAAACATCAACAAACGTAAGCTGATACCAGTTTTCATCAAATCTACGGCCTTGGTGCTTCCGCTTGTATACTACTAGGGCCTTGTTCAATCGAAACGTAATTTACACCCATGAATTTTTTGTTCTCAATAAGAATTCTTGACCCCTCCTTTCGAGGAAAAGAACCGGCTGAATCCTCTTGAATGCTTCTCTGGTGTTGGAGTAGAAGAGGTTGAAGATGAACTGGACTTTGAAGACCTGTTCTTTGGATGCTTTGAAGTGGAAGGTGATGTCAAAAGGTTAGTTTCTGTATCAGATGGACTACATTGGCTGTTGTACAAATCCACTGGTGACTCTGCACCAGTTCCATGCAGATTGGCAGAAGTTGCAGTATCTATCTCAACCTGATCGAACTCTTGCAAATTTATGCCGGTAGACGTAGTTTCATCTTCGCCTCTTTGGCTCCTCTCACTCTGTGGAGATCCCATGAACTCTGTTTGAGGGCGCAAAGCTTTCAACTGCCTTCCAAGGAGAAATATGGTTTCTTGGCACTCTGCCAACTTTTCTGCTGCAGCTGTCAAATCTTTCTCCTGGAATGAAAAGAATTCCCCCATTAGATTTTACATCCACAAGTCTACTCAGAAAAATAGCAAGTAACACTGCAAGTAATAATGTCGTAAAGATAGATATCTTGAAGATCTAGACAAAAGTATAAGCAAGAGAACTCCTAAGAAATTATCATTTAAAGTCTTATGTATCGTGGAATAATAATGATCTACTTTTAATGTGGAGTAACAAACATAGAACTACATGCAACTTCATCACATATGATGTACGTGAAGCAGTAGATTGACCTTTTAGTACATAACTCAACATTGATAAATCATCCATATGGGCAAGTCTCTTCATATCAAAAACATCAAATTACAAAATATCTATTGTTTGGAACAACATATTTCTGCTCTGTTTATTTTCTAGAGATGTCCCTGATTGAAGTAAATATCATAGGGAAAGAGGGAAAACAGGTCTCACTTGTTTAGTCTTGAGGTCAACATCAGCAGCTGAAGAACAAACTGAACAACTTTCATTCCTAGCAACAACAAAGCATTCATGTATTAGAAATAAGGCTGCTTAAGGTTCAAAATATTTTTCTTAAATATCGTCCATGAACATTATCTATCCAGATAATAGCAAATACAAAAAGTTAAAAAGTTCAGCACATAATTGATCTCATGATAGTTTTGTCGCACAATCAGCCTGGCACTCAATGATGTCTTTTCACAGTTCAGAAGAAATCAAAAGAAGTATAAATGGCAAAGTATCAATTTTCACTGAAATCAAATTTAAACCAGATTGGTTAATTTGAATAATCTATAAGATCGATCAGTAAAGCAGCTAACCATCAGAAAACTTTGCATATCCATAAATTTTTTACCAAATTATTCTTCTGAATTCTAGATATTGATTTTCCATGAGAGCAAACATAACTTTGCTACCACCAGGCCTGAAGTTTTAGATTGTGGTTAATTTGGAAAAACTACAAGCTAAAATTTGAACCACAGAGCTCAGGATACCTTGAACTTGAAAACCAAGGCAGTCCTTGAGTACGTAAAAGCTATAGTTGGACAATAGCTAATTTTACTACAGTTAAGGAGGAAGGTGAAACTTACTTTTGCAGCAGATCCTGTAGTTCATTGCATCTGGTCAAGGCATCTTCATGGCCCCTCTTTTCTACTTGAAGTTCATTTTCCAAAGTTTCTGCTTTTGATCGTAGAAGGTTCACCTCAGCTTCAAGCTCACTTGCACGACTTTCAAGTGCTCTGTATGACTCTGCCATACATTTAAGTTGAGTCTCCGCCAAGCTGTTTGAATCTTTGGCATAGGTTAGCTGTGACTTAATTTCAGCCAGAAGTTGCTCAGTCTCCCGTAACTGAGACTTGGTTATTTCCAGATTTTCAGAACATGTGGCTAAATCTACAGCCATGCTCTCCTTCGCCAACTTTAATTCTTCAAACTCCTCCAGAGAAATCTTGGATGAAGTGCCATTTGGAAGATAGCTTGACATTAAATGTCCATCATCAGGCACCTCAGGATTAGAGTTAGGACTAGAAACGTGATCACAATTATTTTGATATGCTTCCCCTGATGAATCCTTGTCAGTAACCTTATTCTCCGGTAATGCAACTTTGTCTATGCAATCAGGACTGCTGATCTCTGTTTCACAGCCTTTAAAACCAAGGACATTGAATCTAAGTTCACCAGCCTTAGCCAATACATGTGAGAGGCCAAAAACAAAATCAGTCAAACTTGATTCACTGGATAAAACTTTGTTAAAGGTGACAGAAAACTCCTGAATCTTTTCATCCAGAGCTTTGCCATCGACAGATATAAGATGAACTGCCATCGCTTCTTTGCCCAGGAAAAGAACAAAGTCATGAATTTGAGAAACGGCAGTTGCCAACTCCTGGCTCAGTTTGTGCAGGGTTTCTATCTTGCTATCTTCGGACAAACTGATCACCTTTTCTCCCCTTATGCCAGCATCTTCAGGAGAGGTCTGCCCATTTAACGTAGCATCAGAATGTACTTCATCTGAAACACTACTGCCTGAATTCCGATGGAGAGTATCACAAGCATCTTGCACAACAAGTTTGACCTCACCCAAGATTTTCCCTATGTCAGCATCCTTTGGCACAGTCTCAAGCAACTTAGAGATTCTTGACTGGAGTCTAATTAGTGGTTGCTGGTCTGGATCAAATCCAGAATCCCCAGCAGACAATTGAACTTTAGAAGACGCATTATTAACCAACACATCCAAATCCCGATGCCCTACAGACTGAGTATCTTTACATGATGAGACCTCTCCTGAAACATCCCCCTTCACAATTTCAGATCTCTTACCATTTGCACAATCAGAAGTAGTGATGGCACCATTTGAATTCAAACAGGCTAACTTCTCCATCTCTAAGAAATCATCCATAAGCTCCAAATTGTTTTTGTTTTCAACTTTGCTAGATCTCTCACCATTGGTTTCCTTCTTGAATTGAGAGAACTCAGAGATCAATCCTGTTGCCCAAGAATCTGCACAACTTCGATCGTCATCATTTCCATCCTCAGAAAGAGAGGTCAAGCTAGGTGGATTGCTTGCATTTTGGCTAGAGTAGCCTTCAACAGAAACTTGGACAATAGATTTTGGGAAACTTTTCTGTTGATTGTTGACTATTTGTGCTTCTAAACTTTGAAGCCTGCTTGTCGTCTTGGCACACAGATTCCTAGAAGTTTGCAGCTCACTGTTACGCATTGCCAAAGCTTCTTTCAGCATTTTTGTCTCTTCCTCCATCGCAAGTAACCGTTCTGTCAGAAAGTCGTTCTCTTTGTGCAATTTCTGAGTACAGTCAAGAGAAAAATCAGAAACTGCAGAAAGATGTGGACTAGAAGGCTTAACAGGAGACCTCCTTAAGCGAGAGTCTCCATATTCTCGCCCCAAACTCTCAACCTCTAGTTTCATTTGGGCTAGTGCAGCAGGGCCTGGCAACTTCTTCCGCACAAGACCACGTAACCTTTGGCACTCTGCTTCAAGCTTAGCTATTTTTTTCACTCCTTCCATATGCTGCTTGTTAGCTGCTTCAGCAGATCTCATGCTCATATTCTTTTCTTCATTACGAATCTCCATCTCTTTGGCAACAACATGGAGTTCATACTTTAGTGTATTTATTTCCCTTTCACATGATTCAATATTGCTTTTTAAAAGCTCGATTTCAGCCTCAGCTTGTGATTTCTCTTCGCTTAATTTTATTAGCATGTTAGATCGCTCCTGCAGTGACCTTGTAATTGCCGCATTTTCAGCTGCAGATCTAAGGAGTTCCTGATCCAAGTTAGCTATCTTAGCCTCAAGCTCCATCCTAATCTTGTCCAATTGCTTTGCCTTGGTTGTAACAACTTCCTGCAATTTCTGTTCATGTTCTTCCTTCAAATTCCGTATTTGTCGCATGCACTCTTTGAGAGCACCATCCAAATGTGATGCCCTATCTTCGACAGTGAGCTTTGACAATGTGACAGATTCTAGATGATTTTTCAATGCCAAAGCCTCTGCTTCAGCCTTTTCCCAGCCTGCAGCATAAGGTTCCATGGAATGCATGTGAGGTTATATTCTAGAGCATTGATGTTATCATTTCTCTGTCTAGGAGATTGGGACTATGGTCATACCTGATACAGCTTCTTCCGCAACTTTAGCGTGCTGTTTAACAAGGTTCTCCTTAGTTGTCATCTCAGATTGTGCTGCAGACAGATCTTCATTCAGTTCTTTAATTTGGTCCTCTAATTTCTCAACTTGCTGCTCATATGTCTTGGCTTGCTCATCGTATGTCTTAACTTGCTCTTCATATGTCTTAACTCGCTCCTCTAAGCCAGTTAGATGAGTGTATGATTCAACTGAAATCTGAACGTAATTTGGCTTTTTGTAGTTGCCCTGCTTAGATTACAAGGGGGAGAGAAAAAAAAAAGAAATAATACATTAAGAAATAGAACTGGGAAAAAAGAGCAAATGGAACTTTAATAAAATAATAGCAGAACTTGATTTCATCAATGAATATTATACTAGCAATTGCAAGAATTTGTTCTATATCATTGTAGCATCTGGACATATAGCTTGGGTTCATGCAAGGTGAGGTTAAAAAGCTGACCAGGTTCTGATGAGTAAATGGTATAGAAGTTTATCAAAAATGACATCTAACATTGCGAAGTATTGGCTCACTAGTCATGAACAAATCCCAAAAACGTAGCTTCTTATAAGAAGATTTTATCCCTAATCAATGGCTGAGAAAAGAAATCCATGAGAAACAATAAACAAAAGGAAGGTAAAAAAGAAGGCCACAGTTATGCCAAAGTATGAAGGCAAAAAAATTAATAAGACCTTATTATCGCCCTCTGATCCACCTGAAGTCAAATTGATACCGCCGGTATCAGCTGCACCGGAAGCTTTCTCAGACTTTTCAGATGACTTCTTCTTCCAGGGCCAACTCCGGCGGTCCATCTCACACTGAAACTCACAAAATAAAAGAAATTGAAAATACAGGAGATAAATAAGAATAGTTTGACGAAGATAGGAATTGCACTTTAGCTGATGATACTAAGTTCTAACTGGTACAACAAGCTTGAAACCAGAACATAACTTGAATTCAAATAAACCCAAAAAAGGTACGGAACAGTTAAAATTTGGATTCAAGAGAAAAAGATCAGAATGTACACTGTTACGACCCCATTAGTCCCATCAACAACATGTTGAAGCTAATCCTAGGAAAAACTACAAGACCGACGAGACATGCATTGTCGGAAATATATCTATTCATCAGACGAGAACAAAACTTAACAAGTGGCACAAAGCAGACATAGTATCAGAGGAGCATCCAAAGTTATTGCTAATGATGTTTGACTTTAGAACAATTAAGTAAGTTAGAACACAAAGGAAGGAACTACCCTTCCGAATTTCAGGCAGTTAATAAATAAGTATTTAAGACTTAAGAGACACGATCGGTCAAAGTGAAACTACAGTGCATTTCAGTAAATTTATGGTCGTACAAGTCCCTGCTCCGTAAGATTGTAACATGAAGCACGCAAAAACTGTGGCGGCGACTTTTGATTTGCTAAACCAAGATCTAACCACGAAGTTTATTATGTAATTTGTGAGAGAACAAAACATATATCAGGAAGACAGGGAGGGATAGTCAATGATTTAAAATACGAGAAACGACACAGAAATAGTTTTAAAATTTTTTTAAAAAAAAGTCGAGATATATATCCAATGTGAGATGGGTTAGAAGAACTGTTTCTTCGGTTAAATTTTGAAACAAAGACAAAAACAGAAGTACCAAGTATGTATGACTTTTCGTGAAGCAAAACTGAAACTCTGGTACCGAATCACAGAGAGAAAGAGAGCTGAGAAAGCTATTGAAATCCCAAGAAAAAGGCACATTTTAGCAGGTAAGTGAAAATGGCCACTCACGAGCTCCAATTGGTGAATCGGAGCAGAAACCAAACGATGTTTATAACTGAAAATGGAACAAAATCATATGAGAATCACATT